>PISW01004018.1:124402-182905 GCA_004023785.1 Mungos mungo | reverse complement strand
CTGGGGTGCTCCCGGACCCGCTGTGGTGCTCCCGGGACCCTGCTGGGGTGCTCCCGGACCCGCTGGGGTGCTCCCGGGACTCTGCTGGGGTGCTCCCGGGACCCTGCTGTGGTGCTCCCGGACCCGCTGTCCTGCTCTAGATCCGTAGTCTCCGCACAGGCTCGCTCTAGGAGGTCAGCCCACTCGGTGGGAACTTCGTTTCCTTCATTACTGTGTCCCAGCACGTGGCACAGTGCTTGGCGCACGGCAGGTGCGGTATTAGTTGTCTCTCTCTCTCATTCTGTCTATCCATTTCTGTGTGTGTGTGTGCATCTACTATCTGTCTGTCGATCCATTTGTCTGTCCGTCCGTCCATCCATCCATCCATCCACCTACCTATCTACCCAGTCTGTTATCTATCATCTATCAATCATATATATCTATCTGCTATCTATCTATCTATCTATCCGTCCATTCATCCATCCATCTATCCATCCATCCACTCATTTATGTGTCTACCTACTCTATCATCTATCAATCATCTGTCTATTCATCTGTTTGTCTATCCATCCACCCACCTATCTACGTATCTACCCACTCTGTTATCTACCCTCTATCAATCATATCTATCTATCTTCTATCTGTACACTTAATTTTAAATTTTTTAAATATTTATTTATTTTTGAGCGCGTGCAAGTGGGAGGGGGCAGAGAGAGGAGGACAGAAGACCGGAAGCGGGTCTGCTCTGACAAGCCAATAGCAATGAGCTGGATGCAGGGCTCGAACTCACGATCCGTGAGATCATGACCTGAGCCAAAGTCAGACGCTCAACCAACTGGGCCCCCGGGAGCCCCGATCTGTACACATATTTTAAATGAAGGCAAGACCCTTCTACACATACTGTTTTGCAACTCTCTGCTTTCCCTTAAGAAATGTGTCGCATCCACCGCTCCGTGTCCATCACGTGGCTCCCCTTCACCCCGTGTTTGCTGCCTGCACAGCCTCGCGTTGTGTGGGTGCATCGTCACCGGCTGAACGGATTTTCTGTGGGACATTGAGGTTGCTTCCAATTTTTCCTTATTGTAAACGATGCTGCCTGTGGGCCTTTGGGAACATCCACAGTGATTTCTTTAGAGCTGATTCTTGGGAGGGGAAAGGCCGGCTCAAACAGTATGCACCGTGAAAGGATGGTTTTAGTGTTTTAAGTACAGCTGGTAGATCTTATTGATGGACGGTAACCTTCATCAATAAGAAGTGACCCCCCACTGGATTATTTTTACTGCGAATTCGGTGTGAGAAGATGGATGTGATCTTGGAGCTGCTGTAGGGGTGGAGGTGAGGACCTGGTTGGCCGATGTAACCTGCCCGGGCAGGCAGACCCCGGCCGGGGCCGCGCTCCGGGCCAAGGATGGCCAGGCCCACGGCGGGCACTGTGGGCGTGGAGTCCGCTGCTCACATCACCGCCCCAGATGGCCCCCCTCTGGCCCGCCTGGAGCATCTGCACTGCGCCATCGGCTGCTAACGGGGCCAGAGCTCTGCCCCTGGCGTCCCGGTGACAGCAGCATGTGGCTTTCTGGAAAAGGAGCAGAGACGCGATGAAGAACGGGGCGGGGGGGGGGTGAGGGAGGCTTTCCTTGCAAAGAGGGAAGGGTAGAGGGGGCTGGAGGTGGGGCCTGTGCTCACCAGCGGCAGCTTGCTGGGAAGGGGGTGGACCAGGTTGGAATCCGCTGGCCCCAGGGCGAGAGGTGGGCCGGGCGTGAGGGGCTGCTCTGGTCAGAACAGCCCGTCCCCAGATGCTGGCATGTCTCCGGCTGCCCCCTCCCCACTCCGAGTCCATCACGAGCGTCTGGCATGCCCTCTGCCTCTGGTTGTGTTTTAAACTTGTCCCTTTGCCCACTGAGTGGGTAAACAGGTGTGGGAGTCAGGGGGCCCATGCTGGTCTCCTGGCTTCGTCTTTGTCTAGCCTGTGGCTTTGCGCCTCGCCTTGGGCGGCCACACACCCTCCTTGTGATTCCTGGGGAGATTCTGTCTCCCCGGCTTGTTCTGACGGAAGCTGGGTCGCGCTCACCGTGGTGTCCCCAGCGCCTGCCTCACGAGAAGCACCTCCCGGATGTTTGTTGGGGGCACACGGTGTGATGACGGCGCTCAGCACAGGGCCAGGCACGGAGCCGGCTCGCTGCCCAAGCTGCGCCGGGACCTCGCAGCTGCCGACAGGCCCCTGCTTCTGCTCAGCCTTTCTTCCTCTTTCCGGCCGGCCTCTCCTTCGGGCTGCCTCTTCACTAAGTGTTGACCCTCTGTGATGGACTTTTAAAATCGTCTGCCCCTTAATTATCCTCAAAAAAGCATTTTTGGACGTTGGGCCTTTGATGTCCAAGAGCGCTAGGTGCTTTTCTTTTCTATTCCGTAAGCCGTGAGCACGGCTGAGCTTCCCTGCGGGCCAGGCGGCTGGAGGAATCCGAGGCCCTCGGGTCTGCGTCTGCTCCTCCGACGCATCTGGCCTCGGAAACCGCGCTGATGAATGACTGGTGGATGGAGGGATGGATGCATGTGGAATAAATCAGGAGACGAATTGGAGAGTGAAGAAGGGATCTGGAGCTCAAATGATCTTGGAGAAGGTATGCTCTGCGGTCTACGGTTTCTAAAGCGTGCTCCGTGGATACAGAGTGCTGCCCAGCAGGCACAGGTGTGGTCCAAAAACCACACAGAGGGCGGGAGCCTTCCTGGGCCAGAAGTTTGGAAAATACTGGCATTCGACAAAATGAAACAGGTTTCTTTCAGGCAGGACTTCTCAGAGCCTTGACTGTGCTAATATGCATTGCAAATCCCCCCCTCCCAAGAGTATAGATGATCCGGTTTTCTGCAACATGTTGGCCGTGGGGTCCATGTTTTGGGGACGGGGTTCCGCAGAGCTGGCTGGTGGGAGAGCTTTTCCCAGGGGGAGGGGGCTGTTTTGGGGAGAAAGGTGCTCCTTCTTCTGCCAAGAGGCCGCCCACGCACCGGCTGCTCGCTCAGCCCCAGGTTAAGAGCAAATCCAGGAAAGCAGGTGACCTCCTGTCGGGCAGACCTGGGGTCTTGCAGGAGGGAGGGACATTATTGCCGCTGTCAGTCGACAATTGTCTGCCTCCGTTCAGAGCCAGCAAAGGATTCTGCTGGGCTTTATGTTTTCTTATCTCTTGCGCCCGCTGGGCCCCTGCCATGGGCCAAGGCTCCCTCCGGAAAGTGCTCAGCGAGAGCTAATACATAAGGTCACTTGAAAACGAAGCTATTATTCCCTTCTTAAAGGTCAATGTGTTTTTTCCAAGGAGTGTGTGAGTGGAAACTTCAAGTATTCCACATTCTTCATTTAGCCAGGCAATGTCCTGAGCTACTCCAGAAAAACGAGCCTTTGAACAGCAGAAGAGGGGCCCCAGCAGGGGAAGGGAAGAGCGTGGGGGTGGCTGGCCGCCCTGGAAGGTGTCTCTGCCCACGGACGGAGGTGAGCGTCTAGGCTCCACGCTGGGAAATAACCCACGTCCACGGGACGCGGCTGAGGGAGAGGCGGTTGCTCGGGGAGGGAGGCGGGACCTGGAATACAGCTGGGCCCGGGGGTCCTGGAGCCCCTCCGCCCCGCCTCCCTCCCCTCGCTCCCCACTGGGCCGCGGCCAGCCTCCTCTGCTCCCCAACTCCTGCGCCCACGTGTGCTCCGTTTGAGATGGGCAGAGGGACCGAGTGCCAACTCCGGGTGCCCCTCACAACAGGTGTCCAGCCCCAGTCTGATCAGGCGGGTGAGAGGGTGCAGGGCCGGCTCTGTGACGGGCAGACAGAGCGACAGCATCCTTGGGCCATCGCCATCGTCACCGCCTGTGTTGGGCGAGGGCGCCCGGGACCCGCCAGGGGTCATCACACCGGAGTCAACCAGATTGTTCTCCTAAGAGCCAGGTAGTAAACATTTTAGACTCTGGGGGCCAGAAGGTCTCTGTTGCAACTAGTGGGCTCTGTCATCTCAAAAGCAGCTGTGGGAAATATGTAAATGAATATGGAAATGAGCGGGCGTAGCCATGTGCAAACAAAACTTATTGACAAAAATAAATGCAGGCTGCGTTGGGCCAGTTTACTAACCCTTCATTATTCAAAACAAACAAACCGGAAGTCCCGGGTGAGAGGCGGAGGCTTTGTAGCGCTAATGTGGGGGTACGCGACACACTGGACAGCAGAGAAGGTGCCGGAAGACCTAATGCCCCGGTCTGAAATAGACCTGTTGTAAGGCTGCTGGGCTGGCTCCCCTCTCACCCACGGGGCCAAGGGGTCGGGGGGGCGTCCACCAAGGAAGAAACTGGACGCCTGACTCAGGAAACATTCTCCTGAGGTTGGAGGTGCAGACTGCACAGAAAGGCCTGGGCTCCCCCCACCCCCGGAAGGAAGGGTGCGATGGAGTCGAGGTTGAACCCCTGGCTAGCAGGAGGAGTTCCTAATCCCCGAGGTCTGCCTGGAGGAAGCAGATGTTGCATCCTGTCATCAGTGCTGCAAGAAGCATTCCTGTAGCTCAAGGGATGCGTGTGCCCGCGGGGGGCGGGGCCGGAGGCTCTGGTCCTCGCCCTGCCTCCATCACACTCTCCGCAGAACCTCTGCTGACCTTCCCTCTTCTACGTTAACAGAATGTGACCGGGTGGGCGATCACCCAGAGGGAAGACCACATTTCCCAACCTTCCTTGCAGCCGCACGTGGCCCCATGTCAGATTTTGGCCATTGTGCTGTGAAGCGTGTAAGCCATTTCCAAAGGGCTCCTTGCCCTTTTATCCTTCCTCACTTGTTGGAATGCAGAAATAATGGCAGGAACCAGAGCAGCCATTTTGTACCTTGAAAGGGAAGGGGTGTGTGTGTGTGTGTGTGTGTGTGTGTGTGTGTGTGAGATGCAGAGAACTGAGGTGGGAGAGACCCGACTCTGATGATCGTGGGGCTGCTCTGCCAACCCTGGACTGTGACCCTAGATCCTTCCTGGGGAGAGGAATGAACGTCTGTGTTGTTTACACCATGACTCTTTCCGGTCCTTTTGTAGCAGCCAAATCTATAATACGAGACCCCCCCAAGGCACTCCAGGTAAACCTACAATCTGGGTGACACCACGGGTTTGCGATGCCATTGAGGCTCCAAAGCCCCTTCCCCTGGGAGATTCCGGGGCCCAGTGCTACGGCTCTGCCCTCCTCCGAGGACCTACCCACGGGGCTTCCTCCTCTGACAGCAGCCCTATACCCTCGTGACAGCTGCTGGCCCCCTGCCTGTCACCAGGTCTCAAGGACCGAGGGGCAGAGGGGGCTGCTGAGGCCGGCGGAGACTCCTGGTCCTCAGCAGCACCCCCCACCTTCAACCTGACCTCCCCCCGTCCTGGGAAGGGGGCCGCCTGCGAAGACTCAGGGGCCGTTGGGACCACAGCTGGGCTGCGGAATAAAAATTCAAAGCCCCCCCATCTGGCCTGTGCGGGTGGGGCTGCATTTCTCAGTGATCTCAGCCTCCCCCAGCCCGGCCCCATTCCCAGAAAATCACAGGAGGCCTGCCAGTTCGATGCCCTCCGTCTGAGGCCCCTCTGCTGGAATCAGCCGTAATAACTTAATAGCCTTAAGTTCAGGAAGCTTCTTTTGAAGCTCAGAATCTTCACCCCCAGTCGCTCGGTTAATCTGGAAAAGCCTCTGTCTTGCCCTGACCATACCAATCATCTGCGGCCTGCCTGCTCCCTGGGACGCGTCTCCGAGAGCCTGCCTCGCTGACGGGCACCGCGCACGCTGCGGGCGCGCCAGCCCGCATCCGAGCACAGACTCGTGGGAGAAAACCGGGGGCAGACCCTAAAGGCTCAGCTCAAAGCTTGTGCGTCCACACACCGAGAGGGATCAGAGAAAGTACCCACTGGGTGCCAGGGATGGCTGGAGAGGAAGGGCTATAGTCACGGGGAAAATGTAATCTGCAAGACGGGTGCTGGATTAAGTGTACCGCACGGCCGGAAATGGAGGCTGGAGATGGAAACAAATGTGCAGACGTCCTCGTGGGCGGCCTCCAAGTTTCCAGCGCTCCTAATGCTCTGTCATAATTCAAGCTCGTTGGCCCGAAGATGATGGCTTGGCCGGTGGAGTTCCAGGATCCAACACAGTTCTTCCGAGGCGGCCAGCGGTTCCCTCTGTGGACCCCAGCACGCTTGCGCTTCTGGAGCAGGATGGAAGCTCGCGTTTCCATCTGGCCGGGCAAAAACCCACCGCTGAGCTCATCTTCCCAAGAGCGCCATGCAGGGAGAGGGGAGGCAGGGAGGGTCCGTGATTGAGCAAGCCCACGGTTTCTGAGAGGGCTTGTCCTTGGGGGCTGGGGGCAGGCGTCTCTTAAGTGAGTTTGGCAGGACCAGCCAGCCTCCAGCAATGGGTCCTCCATCTTCTGTCAGTCTGTCTACTCATCTATTCGTTCATTCCCTCGTCGTCCAACTACCTCTTCACCATCAGCCACGCTGCAATCTTAAGTGAGCACTTAGAAGCAGCTAGAACGTAATGTATCCTAAATGAGACTTGTCATTTCCCCCCAGTGTGGTAGGCGGCATCTTCAAAGGCTCCCAGTGAACATGGTATTTACTCCCTTGTGTGGCCCCCTCCCCTTGAGGGTGGGTGGGACCCAGTGACCTCCTGGTAACAGACAGAATGAGGCAGAAGTGGTGGGAGACCGCTACTGAGATTAGGTTCCACAGGGGTCCACGGGAGTCCACGGGAGTCCACGGGAGTGCATGGGAGTCCACGGGAGTCCACGGGAACACACAGGAGTGCACAGGAGTCCACGGGAGCCTCTCACCCGCACACGCGCAGAGGCCTCCTGCCTTGTCCCTATTCTGCAGCTGAGTCCTTTCCCACGAGCTTCCTGCTCTAACCCTCCCAGGGCTCCCACTGTCCTTGGTGGAGAGTCCAGACACCCCTCGTGGCCCTTGTTTCTCTCCAGCCTCATCCCTTTCCCGGCTCCCCTTGACTCCCTCACTCTTACCCTCCGGCCCCCCTTCTGCGCCAAGCTTCCCTGTGCCCCCTGCACCCCGTGTTCGTAAGCTCCCGGTCCTGGGGCCGCATCCTCTAGGTCTCAACTTGGCGATCCCTTTTGTTTCTCTCTAGAACATCACTCTGTTTTATTGCCATGATAGCGCCTTGACCGCGCGAGATTATCTTCGTCACTTATTTACATCGCCTGCCTATCTACCTACCTTCCTGTCCGTCCATCCTTCCACCTGTGTCATCTTTCTGTCTGTCTATCATCTATCATCTCATCTATCTCCTCCATTAGAATATAAGATTTTAAAAAATTTTTTACATTTATTTATTATTGAGACAGAAAGAAACAGAGCATGAGCAGGGGAGGGTCAGAAAGAGAGGGAGACACAGAATCCGAAGCAGCTCCAGGCTCTGAGCTGTCAGCACAGAGCCCGACGCGGGGCTCGAACCCACGAACAGTGAGAGCATGACCTGAGCTGAAGACAGACGCTTAACCTACTGAGCCCCCCAGGCGCCCCAGAATATGAGATTTTTTAAGTCATGACCCTTATTGGTCTTGTAGATTAGTTTCCTGGGGTTGCTGTAACAAACTAACACAAACTGGGTGGCTGAAAATAATAGATATTTACCCTTTCGCTGTCCCCGGGGGACAGAGGTGCCTCTGGAGGCCGAGGGCAGAGCCCCTCCTCCCCTCTCCCAGCTCTGCCGGTTCTAAGCCTCGGCTTGTGGCTGCTTTATCCCAACCCGTTCCTCCGTCTTGACTTGGAGTCCTCTGTTTCTCTCTTCTCTCTTTTGAGGAAGCTTGTCGCTGGGCTTAGGGCCCACCGAGCTGGTCCAGCATGACCTCATCTTAAGATCCTTAACTTACTTGTGTCTGTAAAGACCCTTTTTCCAAGTGAGGTCACAGTCACGGTTTGGGGAGACATGTCTTTTGGGTGACCACCCCTCACCCCACTACATCTTGTTCCCTGATGTATGTAACCCTTGAACCTCCAGCAATTCCAAGTATATCTGGGAGCATTCAGTAGATATTTGTCGAATGAATGAAATCACCCATTAGGTTGGGGGCGGCGCCCCAACGTGAGCTCCCGGTAGAATCGCCTGTGGGCTCTTGTAAACACAGACTGCCGAGTCCCCCTCCGAGGCTCCAACCCAGCAGGGCTGCGTCAGGCCTGAGAATCGGCATTGCTGGTGCGTTTCCACGCCAGGCTGCTGTTGCCGGGGACCACACTGCGAGCGCCCCGCTTGAGGTAATCTGTTCTTCCTCTCAGCCATTAGCAGGACCTGAGTTGTAATTAAGATTCGATTTCCCCCTCAAAGAGCTTATAGGCCTTCAGGTCCCCCAGCTGTCCCTGGCTCTTCCCTGTCAAGGAGAAAAAATGATCCAATTACCTAATTCTTCCCCAAAGAGCCTGGTGCCTTATGCCCTCCCTGGATAATTGCACTTAAAACAGCTTCTCGGGAGGGGCATGCCGGCTGCGGATGCAGCACACCTAGGGCTTGTTCAAATGTGAGTTCAGCTGTGGTCCGAGATTCACCCCCAAAGGGGAACTTCTGGTTTCTGGGCACATGTTCCACGGGGAGGGGGGGATACTGGGAGGGAACATCTTGAAAATATTACCGTTAGGATGCATTTGGAGCCCGTGGTGAAATTTTCTATGGAATGCAGAAGCTTTTCCTGGGCTTCTGCTTATGGGCTCCAGGCTCCCACCGAGCAGGGGGCTGGGGGTGTCTTCTTTCCTTGCTCCCCCCTCTTTTATTTTATTTTTAAAAATGTATATTCTTTACTTTGAGAGAGAGAGAGAAAGAGAGGGAGAGAGAGACAGCGTGCACGAGTCGGGGAGGGGCAGAGAGAGAGGGGGAGAGAGAATCCCAAGCAGGCTCTGCACGGTCAGCACAGAGCCCGATGCAGGGCTTGAACCCACCAACTGTGAGTTCATGACCTGAGCAGAAATCAAGAGTCGGACGCTCAACGGACTGAGCCGCGCAGGTGCCCCATCTTTTCCCTCTTTTTAAAAAAGCACTTTCTTGAGTTCATGTGCCCCACAAGGCGCCCATTTTAGGCGTGTGGCCCAATGGTCTTTCTCCTACTCAGAGCTACATGCAAACATTCCTTCAGGGTCATTTTAGAACATTTTCCCAAAAAACCCAAGCAAATAGCATCTTCATCATCTCGAGAGAGAAGCCCCATAACGTTTAGCAATCACACCCTTGTCCTCTGACCCCCACGCTGGCCCTAAATCACCACGAATCTACTTTTTGTCTTGCTAGAGTCCCCGTCCTTGACTTTCATAGTGTGGGATCATACACTGTTCATCTCTTGTGACGACTCCTATCTATCACCATGATGTGACGGGGGCCACCTGTGTTGCAACCACATCAGTCCTTCCTTCCTTCCCTTCCACAGCTGGATAACTAACACGCCATCATCTGCACAAGCCATACTCTGTCTCTCCGCTGTTCACCTGATGGGAATCTGGGTTGTCTCTGGCCATCGTGCCTACCGCTGCCGTCGACGTTTGCGTACAAGTGGCACATATTTTCGTGTGTCTCTCGCATACCTAGGACTGGACTACCGGGTCGTGTGGTAACTCCCGTGTTTAACCACTTGAGAAATAGCTGTCGTGTTTTCCAGAGCTGCCGAGCCATTCACACCCCGCCAGCAGCGTGTCCGGGTCCCTTGGTCGGTATCCTTGCCCACATCGGACTTATGGGACTTCCGGATTCTAGCCATCCTGGTGCGTGGGACGTGGTTCCTCCCTGCAGTTTGGGTGTGCATTTCCCTCATGACTAACGCTGTGGAGCCCCTTTTTACGTGCTTATTGGCCACTTTGTATATCTGCCCTGGAAAAATGTCTTTTCCAAGCCTTTGCTCATTTTAAAAATCGGGTTATTTGTCCTTTTATTGTTGAGTGGTGAGCATTCTTTATGTGTTCTGGGTACAAGTCCCTTATCAGATACATGATTTGCAAATAGCTTCTCCCATTCTGTGTGTTGTCTTATCGCTTTTTTGACAGTGTCCTTTGAGGCACAAAAGCTTTTAAGTTTTATTTTAATTTTTTTAACATTTATTTATTTTTGAGAGACAGAGAGACAGATCATGAGCAGGGGAGGGGCAGAGAGAGGGGGACACATAGAATCGGAAGCAGGCTCCAGGCTCTGAGCTAGCTGTCAGCACAGAGCCCGATGCAGGGCTCGAACCCACAAACAGTGAGATCGTGACCTGAGCCGAAGCTGGACGCTCAATCAGCTGAGCCCCCCGGGGCCCCAAAACTCCTTAGTTTTGAGAAGTCCAATTTAACTATGTTTGCCTTTGTTATCCTACTTTAGTGTTGTACCTAAGGGTTCTTTGCCAAGCCAAGGTCACGAAGGTTTGTCCCTCTGTGTTCTTCTAAGGGTTTTACGGTTTTGCTCTTGTGTTTGGATATTTGATTCATTTTGAACTAATGTTTATATACAGTGTGAGGTCGGGATCAAGCTCGATCTTCTGCGCGTGGACAGCCTGTGGTCTGAGGGCTGGTTGCTGGAAAGACTTTTCTTTTCCCCTGGATAATTTTGGACCCTCGTCAAATGGGAAGGGGAGTGTCTTTTTTTTTTTTCATTCCTATAGATTTTAAAACAGAGAAGGGAGTAGTCAGTGACTTTTTAATCTAATGGTCATTATTTTACAAATTTACATATGTAACAGATTGTAGTAAGCAACACCAGTCTTTGTCATAGTTACTGTTGAAGGTTGACCTGTAAGTCAAGTTTAAAAACCTCTGCTCTGGTCATTAGTACTTGGATGTGACCTTGAGAGGTCCCCAAAATGCCAAAGACAACTTCTGAGATCTCCAAAGGGAGGTGGATCAAGAGCTAGTCAAAAGTCACTGAGCAGACAAGGGTAAGTTCTCTCTCTCTCTCTCTCTTATAGCTGCATAATATTTTATTGGGTTGTTGTCAATTTTATGCTATAAAAAATAATCTAATAACTATGTACATACACCAATTTTCGTACGTGCAAGTACTTCTATAGAATAACGTTTTAAAGTTGGAATTGCGGGGTGCCTGGGTGGCTCAGTTGGTTAAGTGACCGGCCTCAGCTCAGGTCATGATCTCACAGTCCGTGACTTTGAGCCCCACGTCAGGCTCTGTGCTGACAGTTCAGAGCCTGGAGCCTGCGCTGGATGCTGTGTCTCCATCTCTCTCTGCCCCTCCCCTGTTCACACTCTGTCTGTCTCTCTCTCTCAAAATTAAACATTAAAAAAATAAAAATAAAATAAAGTCGGAATCGCTATTTCCCACATATGTTGCAAACGTGTCGTTGATGCTACCCCCGTTCGTGCCATTCGGGGTCGGGCTGAGTTCTAGCCCCACCAGCAAGGCATGCGTGCCTGTTTTCCCAAGTGTAACCATCAGAGTGAATTATCAGACTTTTGGGGTTTTGTCCGTTTGACAGGCAAACATGAGCAATTCAGCGCAGTTTTATTCTGCATTCCTTACTATATGCCTGAGATTGTACATCTTTTTCATGTATCTAAAACCAAAAGATATTCCCTTTTTGGTGAATTATCCATTCATATCCTTTATTTTTATTTTGTTTTTTTTTCCTTATTTGTTGAAATGCGCTCTATGTTTTAGGGATATTAGGTCCTTGTCTGCAACGTGAACTTCAAGCTTCCTTACCAGTTTGTCGCTTTGTCTCTTGATGCTGCCGGTAGGCTATCTGGGTTGGATTCTCCGGTTATCACATGGCAGTTTTGATTATGTGGTTGAACTTAGTTTTTCCTCTACGGCTTCTGGATGTTAGAGGCATCATCGGGGAAATCTTTCTTTGCTTCCTTCTCGGGAGATCTCTTTTAAGGTCAAGTTTAGTGAGGCATAGCTTACTTAAAGTTCACCCTTCCATGAATTTTGACAAACACATACAAGGGCGTAACCACTGCTACACACAGGGTGTAGAACCGCTTTGCAGCCCCGCAAAGTCCCCTCCTGTCCCACCCCGGCCCCCAGCCCAGGACACCCCGGTTCCTATCTGTCTAATTTTGCCTTTTCCAGCATATCTCATAAATGGGATCATACCATAGCCTTTTGAGTTTGTCTTCTCTCACATAGTAGAATGGATCTGATCTTCGTCCACGCCTTGTGTTTTTCGGTGGGTTGTTCCTCTTTATTGATGAGTAATTTTGTGCTCTAGGGATACGCCACAAGTTTTAAGGGGACATTCAGATTGTTTGCAAATTTGGCAATCACAAATAAAGCTGCTATAAGCGTTCACGTCCACGCTGTGTATGTGTGAGCACGACTCCGTTTTTCTTGGGTTAGTGCCTGTGATCGTCGAGTCATGAGATGAATCTATGCTGAGCTTCATAAGAAGCTGCCAGACTGTTTTCCAAAGTGGCTGCACCGTTTTACATTCCCGCCTGCGGAAAGGACTGTTCTGGCTGATCCGTCTCCTTGTCAGCATGAGGGGCTGTCAGATTTTAAGATGTTTTCTAGCAGGTGTGTGGCTGTGCTTCTGTGCGGTTTTAATTTGGATTCCTCAAATGACTAATGACATGAAGCCTTTTTTCATGCGTTTGTTGCCCGTTTGTATATCTTCTGTGAGATGCCAGTTCAATCTTCTCCCCATTTTCTTGACTTGCTTGTTTTTTCGTTTATTGTGACTTGAGAGTTCTTCATGTGTTCTGGGGATGTGTTGCCAGATGTGAGCCCGACAAACATCTCCCCCCAGTCTGTGGTTTGTTGTATTAGTCATCTGTTGTCACGTGACAAATTAACCCCAAACGTTGTGGTGAAAATGATCCACATTTATGATCTCACATAGTCTCTGTGGGTCATGAGTTCTAAAGCAGCCCAGCTGGGTGGTTCCGGCGAGGAATCCCTCAGGGGTATCAGGTGAGATGCCAGCCAGGGCTCCTTCATCCGAAGGCTCGACTGGGGCTGGAGATCTGCTTTCAAGATGGCGCGCTCAGGTGCCACAGGGAGCCGCTCATGTGTCCTCACAACGCAGCTCCTGGCGTCCCCCCGAGGAACGATCCAAGAGAAGGCAAGATGGAAGGCTCAGTGTCTTCTACGGTGGCCCTGAAGGTCACACGTGGTCATTTCCCCAAAATGCTATGGAGGTTTACAGCGGTCCGCCCTACTTGGTGTAGGAGTGGGATAAGGGCATGAACGGATAGCAAGAGGCAGAATCTTTGGGGACCATGGTGACTGGTGCCCCCGTTAGTATTTCCATCTTCTTAGTGGCCTGAGGAATTCGAGTCTCCCTTCTGAGCTGCAGCTTCTTTATCTGGAAGTGGGGACGACAATCCCACTTTGAAAACCCTTCAGAAAGCCCTTGGTGGACCTGTGCAGACGCCCATCGCGCGTGAACCCTGTTCTCCTTCAAGGATGCCATTCCGCTCCTTGAAGTGAACGGCGGTTTCTCCCAGGCCCTGGGGCACTCATTCTTTCACACATTTATCTACTGAAAAGCTATCATGAGCCCGTAGCTGCTCCAGAGGCCAGGGGCTAACAATCCAGGAGTGGACAAAATAGAGGCCCCGTCCTCACGGGCTTCTTACGGAGGGAAACCGAAACAGAAAGGAAATGAAAACTGATCGGAATAGCGTCTACGGCTCACGGGGTACCGCCCGTGGGAGAGGCCTGTGTTTCGTGGATCCCTACAACGATCCGGGAGCAAAACGGTGATTGGCGCCATTTTACAGATTTTATGAAGGTTTCAGAAAGAGAAAGTGACTTGCCCAAGCTCATAATTTAAGTCAAGAGGATTTGAAGCCAGCGTTGGCGGCTCTGGGGACCCGGGGAGGGGGAGTCTAGAAGTCCTAATGTACCCGTGAGTTTCGGGGAGGGGTTGGAGAGGATGCTCGACTGAAGGAGGGGGGCTGGCTCACGAGTCATAGCACCATCTAAAGAAGCCCCTGGGCAGGAGCCCCCCCCCCACCCCCCCCAGGTCCCAGCGGAGCCACGGGCCCTCCAGCACGTGCTCAGCAGCGAGCCAAGTTTCATGAGTGATTCCATTCCATGCGTGGTAAGACTGTGCAGGAGATGCTGAATTAGATTCTTTCTAGACCTTGGGTTTCTTTGAGATGGAACAGCCAGAGGGCTGCAGGGTGTGCTGTGCATGGTTCGGGCTCTGCCTTCCCAGAAGCAGGGCGGTCTCCGAGGCTGGAATGAAAACGCCTACCCTGCAAAGGCATCTGGGCTGGCTCCAGCGCGACGTCCCCCGGCCCCTCGCCGGCCCCCCAGCAGCCCCCCTCCTGCTCTGCAGGGCCATCTGGCCGATGCGGGCGGGCAGGAAAGCATCCCGGGGGGCGCGGGGGGGGCTGTTTCCCGCTCAGGAGACGCCAGGTGCTGGGCCTGAGCTCAGAGGGCCCTGACTACCAGGAAGGCCTGCCTCGGGCCTCAGCTCCGCGCGGCGGTCCAGCGGCCCCTGCGCCTCCCGGACTAGCCTCCGTCAGAGGGACCTCCACAGGCTTGCCCTCTCGGAGCCTCAGTCTCCCGACCTGTGCGAGCTGGTGGTGACCCTGGACAGACCTGGGTGCAGCCAGAATGTGCGTTTTCACCGGTGTGACTTGGGTAGGAGCCGTGAGCTTGTACCCGTGATGGCACATGCCTGGGGGCTCCATCCGGCCCACATGGAGTGGGTCCCTGGACACGAGTCGTTGTGAGTCGCTGTTGCTCAGGTGCCTGCATCGCCTGGAGAGAGGGTTCCTGGGCTGCATGCAAGTGCCCGGTTAAATCTGAACTTCAGATAAACAACAAATAATCTCTTAACGTAAGTATAGCCCATGAAATATTTGGGACATACTTATGATAAAAAGTTACTCATTTTTCATCTGAAGTTCAAGTTTAACAGAGTGTCCTGAATTTCCTTTCTGAAATCCCTGCCTACTTAGGGAAGGTCTCGGCCACTCAGAGACCCGGGGTCAGGGTCGGATTCCGGGTATGAGGCTGGGCCTAGGCATCTGCATTTTGCTCCCATTTTCTGGGCGTCTCCTTGCACAGGGTCATCATTCACACAAGGAGACACAAGCAGGGTGCGCTGTGGGCCAAAGCGGGGAGCTGAGAGTGGATTCGGAGCAGGCCTTCCCCTCACCTCGTCTGTTAACGCAGTGTGTCCCCCAACCCCCCAGGCTGGGGTGGGACTCTAGGGCTGGGCCGCATCGATGAGGGGCAGCTCAGTGTCCTGGCTTCAGGCCCTGGAATGTAGATCAGGTGGTCCCGGCTCCAAATCCTGGCTCCCAGGCCCGCTGTGTGACGCTGAGCACGTCAGCCTCTCTGGCCGCCAGTGTTTTGTGGGGAGGTGTCATGGGCGTCGGAAGAACGGAAAGGGTGAGTGGAAGGTGCTGGACGCAGCCCGGGGCGTAGCGCTGACTGATAGTGGGAACGCGGTAGTGATAACGTCCTTGCTGGTGCACGCGGGGCGCTCCCGACGCCCGGCAGGGTGACCGGTGCCCCGCCCACGTTCGCTCTGAGCCTCCTCTGGCCGGCAGGGCTTTCGGCAAGGGCCCCGGGCACCTGTCTGCAGCAGCCCAGGGGGCAGCTCTGGGCTGATCCCGCCTCACAGGGGCAGACGCCGGGGCCTGGAGAGGAGTGCCTGTCAAGGCCGCGGCCCCGGTGAAGGCCACACTGGCTGGCCTGGGAATGTCCACCGCAGCAGATGTGAGTGAGACAGTGAACCCCCACCGCGGCGAGCACAGGGGCCACAAAGTACAAGATAAACCCCGGAACGGGGCAGTGAGGGCCGGAGGTGGGGCCCGCGGACCCAATCGACGAGTCTGGCACCTGTGGCCCGAGGCTGGAGGGGGACAGAGAGACGCCAGCCCGGGTGGCTGAAGGCCCGTGTGGCCGCCTGGTGGGTCACCGTTAGCCCTGGGTGTGGGATTGGTGGTGAGAGCAGGCCGGCTGGGCCCTGCCACCTGTGTGCTCTGAAAGGCTTGACACGCAGGCACCCCGGGCGTGACGTGGCTGGGTGGGATCCGGGAACGTGGCTCACAGGGACCCAGAAATCCCTCCTCCGCTCCGTGGACCCATGGGAAGGGGAGGCTGGGATGCCGACATCAGTCTGCCCTGGGTTTGAGTCCGGCGTCTACACAAACTCTGCTCCTGTGACGTGGCGTTCGGGGCTGTTGTCAGTCTGGGATTGAAAACAGAATCTGGTACAGAGGACTTCGTCGGCTGCAAAGGGCTGGCTGAGCGAGGGGATGGCGTTGACACATCCTCCATCTGAGCTCCCATGCGCCTCTGGTCCTCTCCAGTCCGTCCTCTGTGACGTCCCAGGGAAGATTCAGAAACAGTTCCTGGCCCCCTATGACCAGCCTCATAAGCTTCCTCTTGCCTCAGGGCCTTTGCACGTGCTATTTCCTCTGCTTACAGTGCCCGCACTTCCCTGAGCCCACTGGCTATGCCTGTCCCCTCCATTTTAATTGTCAGGGGCCCCCCACCCCTCTCCTTCATTGAACTTGGAGCTGTGGCTGGATGCCCACCCTGGAGACATGACATAATCCCCTCCTCCCTGGCTCACAAGCTCTGAAAGGTCAGAAGCCATGTTTCACCATCTCCAGCACCTCACAACGCGCGGCCCACCATGGGCCCCTGGGTGGGAGGGGGCAGAAGAATGGAGGCCCCTGAATCCCGGGCTGAGCCCACATCTCACCTCTGCTCTCTGGGTCCCTTCCAGAGCCAGATCTTAAGTCTGACAGAGGAAGCAAAGCAGGCCGTTTGCCCACGGGTCTCACTCGTTTGTGGTGAAATGTTCTCTGTGGCTTTTCGGCGGCTGGCTGGTGCCAAAATAGACACGCTCCCCGTCTCCCGCCTCTCTCTTCCCGAGCTGCGGCCGAGCGAGCCCTCTGCCCCGCAGACACGCAGGGGCCCAGCCGGTGCCCCTTGGCCCCCGGCTCGGGATGCTCAGGCCACACAGCCGTCAGCTCCTTCCCGCTGAGCGAGAGCTGCCGGCGAGCCGGGATGGGACGCCCGCGGGTGCTGGACCCGGGAGGGACCTGGGGCAGGGGTCTGCGTACGGGGGGGGGGGGTCCCTGTCCTGCCATCGGCCTCCTTGCCACACCCTGGCCTGGACTCCCGTCCCGGGGCCCAGAGAACACGAGCACGGCCCTGGGAGGCCGAGGGAGCCACGGGGAGGAAGCCTCCCCCCCCTCCTCGTCTCCTCACCTCCCAGGGCAGCCCCCCCACCATCCTGTGCGGCTCAGACAAGGGCTTCCCGGGATCCAAAGAAGGTTTGAAGGAAAATGACCATGACCACAGCTTGACGGTCATGGCTCTGGCATGTTCATCTCACATTAAAATAAGTACAGAAGGGGGCGGCCAGAGGGAAGGAGGCGGGCGAGGGGCATAGGGGGCCCCAGACCTGGGCGTTTCGGCTTCTGTCTGCCTTCATTCCGGTTCCTTCTGAGATTCCAAGTATCACAGTAAAACATCTGACCCCATGTCAGTTACAGTTGTCTCTCCCTCGTGTCTGGAAGCTCCAGTGCCGTAACAGGAAGGTACATTTAGAGAGAGAGAGAGAGAGAGAGAGAGAGAGGATGAGTGGGGGAGGGGCAGAGAGGGAGACACAGGATCTGAGGCAGGCTCCAGGTTCTGAACTGTCAGCACAGAGCCCGACACAGGGCTCGAACTCACGAACCTCGAGATCATGACCTGAGCCGAAATCGGACTCTTAACCGACTGAGCCCCCAGGCGCCCTGACAGGAAGGTCCACGTGACCAACACCGTCAGGGGAGAGTGCTAGGTCTTGGGCCCTGCTTTCTGGCGAGTTCTGTTCTGAATCAGATTGTCTGACTCCTCCGGAGCCAATGGCTTGTCCCTCAGGCACTTCATCCCTGGGTGATGTTCCTCTGACTCCTGTGCCCACTTCAACCTTTCCGAGTCACGTTTGACTGTCCAGGTGCCTTCACGAGCCTGAGCACATGCTGCCAGGAGCAAAGTCAAGGATCCCGACCCGACCAGGAATCACATCCATCCCTTCAGATGGACAGGCACACGGGGAGGCTCATCCTTCGGTCTCCTGTGAATTTGGTTGCTGTGAGTCTGTCCCAAAAGACCTGTAATATTCGGGGTGCCTGTGGGAGCTTAATAACTGGGCCTGGAAAGGTCTGATCCTCCTTTGAGGGATTTTTTTTTTTTTTTTGAGAAAGGGAGAGCATGTGAGTGCGGAGGAGAGGCACAGGGGGGGAGAGAGAGAGAGAGAGAGAGAGAGAATCTTAGGCAGGTTTCACGCTCAGCATAGAGCCTGGCTTTGGGCTCAGTCGCACAACCCTGGGATCTTGATCTTGGCAGAACCCAAGAGTCGGATGCTTAACCAGCTGAGCCCCCCGGGCGCCCTAGGTGGCCACACTCCCATCCCTTGTGCCTGCAGGGACTGAACCCTGGGCTTTATTTTCAAAGCGAACCCCACCTTTATGTTTGTAAATAACATTTGCATCACGCTGAACCTTTGCCAAGCACTTTCACATGTGACTTGGCAGTAGCCTCCTGGACCCTGGAGGCGTTTTGTGTGAACGCGCACGTGACTTTGAACGACGGCTACCGTCTCAAGCCGTTAAGACTGTGCGGATGACCCACGGGAAACTGCCAGGGCTGGACATTTTTGATCCATGGGACAGGGCCGTTTCCTCTGGTTCAGCTGATGAGAGCCAACCTTTCCAGAGCTCTGACCGCAGAGACAGGGTCCGCCAACGGGACCACATAGCGTGGCTGTGATCACCATCCCCGTGAGTTCAGAGAGGTCAGGTGACTCACCAGAGGTAACACAGCAGCAGCAGCTCCACGAACCCGCACTCAGGCCCAGGGGCCTCTAAGGAGCCGCAGCCCGTCGCCGTCTGTCCACGGCCCTGCTGCCCCCCTGCCAGGCCTCCTTCATCTCTCGCCTGCTGCCTCACTGGTTCCCCGCTGGTCTTGGGCCTTCTGGGTACTTGTCCCCTTAGCAGGCTTCCAAGCCCCGCCTCCTTGCCTCTCACTCCCCGCGCTCCAGCCTCACTGAGGCCTCCCCGGTTCCTCTGTGGTGGCGTGAGCGGGCTCATCTCTGAAAGGGGGTGCGGGTGCCGACCACACAAACCGGACTCCTATGCTAAGTTGTCCATTCAACAAATGCCACCTGAGCACCCCTGTGTGTGCAGACAGCGGGCTGCACCAGTGAGCAAGTCAGCAAGGCCCCCGCCATCCCACGGCTGGCGTCTGAGCACAGGAAATGGAAATGAGCCCGCAGACAAGCACTCTTATGCTACATCGACGTTGGTGCGTCACCGGGAAGGTGAGGGGAGGGGATAGAAAGCCGAGCCGGTCAGACGAGCAGAACCTAAACACAGCCGGAAGAAGAGCGTTCCAGGGGCGGGAGCAGCAAGTGCAAAGGCCCTGGGGTGCACAGTGCATTCAAGGCAGGGCCAAGGGTTAGGGCGGCTGGCGCAAGACCGGAGGAGAACCTGAGTGACGTGGCATGTGACCCACATGAGACACGGTCTTTGGCATGCAGCAAACACGTGCCAACTGTTGGCTTTTCGAAACGGGCACTGTCACAGAGACGCTTTCTTGGAGGGACGTCCCGGCCTGGGGGCAGTGGGGGGTCGCATGCCTCCCTGTCTGTCTGTCCGTCCGTCCCTCGGCTCCCTGGTTTGTCCTCCACGCTTCGGCCCCAGGCCCTGCGCTGCAGGGGTGAGGTGGCCATCTGGTGCTTCCGGCCCTCGCTCTCCTTGCCCTGCTCCAGCTGGTGGAAGGCGGGCAGGCCACACGGGCACTCGGGTCGCACATGTCACTGGGGGTGGCGGGGTCACCATCGGACGACCCTGCAGGCCCGGCTTCCTGTCTGGGCCGCACAATGCCCCATTGTTCCTCGGCCCCAAGGAGCTTCCTCAGGACGTGGGGGGCCAGGCCGGAGGTGCCCGCTATTTCGGGGCCGGGTGAAGCCTGGACCTGCCTGCCGCCAGCACTTTCTCAGGGAAAGGTCAGCGGCCCGGCCTGGAGGCACGTCGGGCCGGCCGGCTCTGTTTCCCACGGCGTCCCCGACTTCCTCTCTGAGAAGGGAGGCGGCCCGGCGGCCGTGCAGCGCCGCTGGGGCCACCGGGGAGCCTTCTCCTCCCCCGGGGCCTGGCCCGGGGTCAGGGACTCCTGAGGCTGACCCGCTCCAGGAAGAGGCACGTGCACACACGCGTTGGTGTTTGATTTCGGGGGCTTCACGGGGCCCCGACGAAACAAGCCTGGTGAATGTTCGTTGTCTCCGTGCGCCCCGCGTATGGACGTAATGGGGTGTCACGTGGTGGCTTCGGTGTGGTCACCAGCGCGGGACAGCGTGGGGGGACCCTGGCTCTCCTGGCTCCTGGCGGGGAGCGGGCAGGATTCTCTCTCTGTGTGTAAAGCAGATACGCACAGAGACACACAGTTTGTGTGTGGTGCTAAAACTTCAGAGAAGGGGCAGCTGGGAAAAAATCATCTAGGAACGCCCCCTGGGGGGATGATACTGGAAAAAGCTTACAAAACGCCAAGTGGGGAACAGAGACGCACCCAGCACGTAGTACGTGCTCAGTAAACGTTCGCTGCCCTGGAAGTCCCGTTCCTGACAGCAGGGGTCGCAGGAACCCTGAGGAGCCCGGGCTCTGGAGCTGCCCTGCCTGGGGCGGGACCCTGCCTCTGTCCCTGGCCAGCTGTGTGACTTAGGCAAGTCTCTCGACTTTCTGGGCCTCAGTTTCGGGACCTCTCGTGTGCTTAGCATGTCGAGGAAGTGAGGCAATGCGTGTGGTGCAGACAGGTCGCTGTGCGGTGCGTTGTAAGCGCGTCAGAGATGTGAGCTGCGCTGTTCCGCTACTGAAATTGTTGTCATCGGAGGCACAGAGACTTGGGCCGACGGTTCTGAGTCGGGGGGACCGTAAGAGACGGTGTTTCAAGGTTAGCGCTCCGAGGATTTGTTTCTCCTAGGCACGCGATCTGGTTGCAGCCTCAGCCACCGGGGTCCGTCCTCGGCTCTCGGGGAGGGACTGGCTGGCAGCTCAGGGAGGAGCAGCAGCCCAGCAGCCCACTCTGATTCGAAATAAGGCGAGGCCTTTGCACACCGACACACCCCCCTGGTGACCCAGGGGTACCCAGGAAACCGCTGTTTGAGTGCTGGCCTCAGAGCCGGGAGTGACCGTCCCAGCCTCCTGGCCCCGGTACCTGTCTGTCCCCCTTCCCCTCGGCCCTCTTTGGCCTGGCTAAGGCCAGGAGGGAGGGGTTTGTAATGTTCACACAAGGTCCAGGTAGAAGGTAAGCTCCTCACTCTTGATCTCAGCCCTCAAGACTGGGTGAAGACCCACTCTCTTAGGACAGGAAGGTCTCCGTAGTGCCCGGCTGCCTTCCTCTCCCACCTCCCCTCCCACCCTCCACCCTGAGTGGCCTCCAGCACAGCGGCTGCCTGCTGCTCCTGAGTATGCCCAGCCTGTCCTGCCTCAGGGCCTTTGCACATGTCATTCCACTACATGGAACGCTCTCCCCATGTCTGTGTTCTTCTCAGCCTCCAAGTCACAGCTCAGCTGTCCCTTCCCAGACCACCGGACCCAAAGTGGGCACCCGTGCTGCCCCCCCAGGCCTGCTTGACTTTATTTATCATGAGTAACAACTCTGGTTGGTTGGCTGGTTTTTAATTCATGTACCTATTTCTTGTCCTTCTCTCTGTGTGGTATGCTAAGCTCCACAGAGGCAGGGGCGTTAGTGTCCCCACAGCGCCTGGTCCAGGACTGGCCCCGGGAGGTCCTCAGGACCCGCTCAGTGGGGGCAGGAGCCTGCCGGGGCCTTTTAGTGCCCTGGTTACTTACCATAGTTGTCACCCCCATTTCACAGATGTGGACACGGAGAGTGGGGACTCGTCGTGTGTGCCAGAGCTCAGGGAAGCTCCCAGAACCCCCACCCAGGGACCAGGGAAAGGCTAGGCTGGAAGGGGGGCGGGTCTCAGAGTGGCAAGAACGGGACCCAGGTCCAGCTTTTCCATTTCTCCTCAAGGAGCGTTTCCCTAAAACCTCCCTGTTGTCTCTCCGCAAGTAAGCGGGGCTGGGAAGGCACCCGGAATTCAATGAGGCAGAAAGAGCCGGGCAAACAGGACAGGGGGCACCAATCAAAGCTGACGCTCAGACAAGGCCTCGGAGGCCCCCGGGCATTGTGAGCTCAGATCACCTCCGTGGAGACTTCCTTCCTGCTGGGCCCCGGAGAGATGGGCCCCTGGGAGGGCCGCCAGCCAGCACCCGCCCCAGTCTGGGAGCCATCGGGGCAGACACGCAGGCCAGAGAGGCCACCAGGGGTGCTCCAGCGCATGGGCCTTCAGGCAGGGTGCCGAGAAGGAAGGTGGGGTCACCCTGGCATTTCACGGCTGTCTCTGGCCAGCGTGGGAATGACGGGCTTGCACTGGGCACTGACCTGAACGTCTCTGGGCCTCAGCTTCCCCATCTCTGAAGGCCCAGGGCCCAGAGGCCATGCTCTGGCCCCACCTTGTCTCACCCCTGAGCCCGGGTGGGGTGCTCTCCCAAAGTGTGAAAGAGAGCATGCATCCGGAGCCTCCCGCCAACCTTCTGGAACCCCGGGCCCTCCCTCAGACCCCGCCCCGGAGGGCTGACTGGACGCCCCCCGGTCCTCTTCCCCGGCGTGAACACAGCCACTGCGTTGACCTTGGGCCTTCGGCTTTCCAACAGCCCCATAAACCAGGCCCTTCATTGGCTCTCATCTCTCAGATGGGGAAACTGAGGCCCAGCGAGCTTAGGAGATGCTCTCAAGCTTCCCCAGTTCAGAAAGGGGGGTGCGGGGGTCCGGACCCACGGGGGATGGCAGAGCCTTTGCACTTTTCACCAAGCGAGTGGGACACCCTGGCCTGGGACGTCCAGGTGGCTGCCGAGGCCACTGCGTCCTCCCTGCCTCCCTCCGCCCCTTGCTCACCCCTCCGCGCTCCACGCGTGCCTCTAGGCATCCCCCCCGCCAGTAGCTAGATGCTTAGTCACCTCACACCGTTCGGGGAGCTGCCCCCGGCTCCCCGAGCCCCGAGCGGTGGAGGACGCAGGCAGGGGTGCCCCGCCGGGTTCCTGCACCTGTGGGCCGGGACAATTGGCAAGAGATGGCGGCTTGCACGCCGGCACAGGGGCGGGGGACTGCCGCCGAGCTGCACCCCTGCAGGAGGCCCCGGGGCCCGAGGCTTGTTTGCTCTGGCAGCTGGTGAATAGTCCTGCAGAGACTCCACGCCCCCCACTTCCTTGGGGGGGGGATCGTGTCTTCTTTAAGTCATTCCGTCGTGTCGATAATGCCTATTCTTTCCACGGGGCCGTCTGCCAAGGTAAATGTCGGTGTTGTTCTAAAGCCGTGCATTATATCACTGTGGGAACCTCTTAGGGCGGGGGGCGAGCGGGAGGCAGAGGGGGAAGGCCTCTTCCCCCCCTTTCTCACCGTGGCTTTACCGTGAGACGCGTCTGGAAGGTGCGGGTTTCCCCAAGCGTGTGAGGTCATGTTCCTTCCACGCGGGACTCTCTCTCACCTTCCGCCCCTCGGAGGGCGATGCAGTCGCCGGTCATGTCCTAGAAAAGTAAATAAATAAATGAAAAGGAAAGAGGAAGACGGCGACAAAGGGGAGGGGAGGGGGGGGCTTCCCGGACGAGAGACCCTCAGGAGCTCAGGAGGAAAGTCTGAAATGTGCCGTTGGGAAAGAGAAGGGGAACGGAATCGGCTCTGCGTTTGTCGGAGCCGTCGGCGCGCAGGGGGGCGGTGGGGCGATTTTAACCGAAGAGGACAAAACTGCACAAGGCCTGGGCCCCCGGCCTGTCCTGGAATGCAGGGGCCCCGCCACCACCTCCTGCCAATTATGGGGCCCGTCCCCGGCCGCAGGGCGCCCCGAATTAGGTGCCACGCCCCTGGGCCCCGCTTCGGTGCTGGGTGAGCCAGAGGCACGGCCCCCACTGTGCCCGGCCGGGCCCCGGGACACAGGGGATCTGTTCTTCCACCGACGCCCTGACGAGGCCGGTGCAGGGGCCGGGGAGCCAGAGCCGGCCACGCCACGGCCACGGGGTTCATTTGGGCTTGTTGGGTGAGAGCAGCAAAGAACAGGCCTGGGGCTCTACCCCAGACCACCTGCACCTCTCAGCCACTCCTCCAGGGGGAACTCCGTGACTGGCACTCTCGGGGGCCCCTGGGCACTTGCCTTGGCCTAAGGGAAACCTTCCTCCTGGCCTCCCGTCCTCCCACGATTGCCCTGAGTGGGCGTGTTGGGAACCCTGCAGAGACGGGACACACAGCTCTCCGCCCCGGAGCTCATGGTCTCCCAGGAGCTCGGAGCGACAAAGGAAAGGGGGGCCCTGGGAGGCAGAGGACAGGGATGCCCCACCCCAACTGGGGGGGACAGGCACGGCGAGCGGCAGGAGGGAGGAGAGCCGTAGGAGCAGGGCACATGCATGTAGGGGGAGAGCCTGTAGGGGGAGGGGCGCGACCCCTCACCGCCCCGGCCCTGCAGCCTGCGCATGGAGGCCTTCCTGGGGCCCCGGGGTCACCCGTGAGGTTGCTCTCTCTTCAAAGGCTGCCTGCCGGGCCCCGTGCCCTCAGCTCCCTCCACCTGGACACGGGCAGGCTCACCTCCTCCGGGAGGCCAAGGGACACCCTCAAAACCACCAGGGGGCCACAGAGGAGGGCTTGCTGCCTGTGGGACTGCAGTCTCCACGGCTGACCGCCACTTCCTAGCTGTGCCCCTTTGGGCAAGCGACTTGACCTTCCTGAGCCACGGGTGGCTCGTGTCAGAAGGGAGCTAATGGCCGTCCCTGTCTTGTGGGGTCACGGTCAAGAGGTGGAGCTTCCATGTGCAAAGCAGTAAGATCCCTGTGGGTCTTTGCAACCCCCTCTGGCCCCGGGTCCCTGTGGTTCAGCGTCTAGATGCCAGCTGCCCAGGACGGGGCCTGCGTGTGCGCCGCTGTGGGTTTTGAAACGGAAGACGCAGACGTGCCCACCTCCTGCCTCCACCGCCACCGTGTCCTCAGCGTGCGGGGCGCTGGGCTTTGCACCCCGTTTCTTCCCAGGACTTCACAACAGCCGAGGAGGTGGAGGCTCTGAAGGGGTCCAGTGACTTCCACAGCATCCACGGCTGACACGCAGTGACAGCGGGACCAGTCCGGCCGCCACCCCCCGCCCCGTGTCAACTGTGGACGCGTTCCCGGTCATCACGACACTGCAGACGTGTCCGCTGGACTCCCGAGAAGGCAGCAGACCTGAGTCCCTGCCTGGGACACTCTGTCCGCAGGCGGCAGACGGCTCCCAGGCCCAGGACGGGGACGGCACCTGGGCCGGGCCGGGTTCGAGGGCAGTGTTTGCAGGAAGTCATAGTCAGGAGCTATCCGCACGCTCTTCCTTCCCTTAGTGCATTTCCTCCGACAAAGAACAGCAAGGCAAGGCGGGCAGAGGGCTCACGGTGGTGCCAGGGCCCCGCTGTGACACATTTTTAGAGGCACCAGCATGAAACAATCCCCATGACCTGTGGGATCAGGGCATGTGGGGGGCAGAGTGAAACACGCAGCTCAGAGCTGGGGGCGCAGTTGGACCCCCCACTTCTGCACACACGTGGCTGGTGCTGCTGGGCTTGGGGGCCAGTGCAGGGAGCCCGAGGGTGCTGGGTCTTCAAGGGGCAGGGGCAGGGAGGGGCGAGGGCAGAGTGAGCGCCCGAGACCCATGGACCAGGGCAATGGTCCTTGTGGTGCCGGGCCGGGTGCTGCCAGAGACATCGCACAGGTGACGGTGCGGGGCTGCATCCGGCACGCGGTGGGGAAGCCACGGCCTCGACAGGAGAATGTCTGAAACTTGGGCCACTTTCCTCTCCACTCTCAGATGGGGTGGGGTGGCGGTCTGCTCACTAAGTCCCACCTGCCCTTTCTTTCCTGGCCTCAGTTGGCCAAAAGTGACCGAGCATGTGCTGCTGGTGCCTTCTGGAAGGCCTGGGTCACGGGGAGGGGAGGCGCAACCTCTCAGCCAAGGGCGTCAGCGGCCCTGGGGCAGTTTGAGAGGGGAGCCCCTGTCTTGTCCGCCGCGGGTCATGGGGGGCTGCATAAGAGGGCACCAAATAAGCAGAGCGAGGGCCCACTGCACGCCGGGCCAGGAGCTAAGCCCTACATGTATCGCTTCTCATTTCATTTCCCAGCAGACCCACAGGATGGTCCTGAGAACGTGAGGCCATCAGGAAATGGCCAGAGCCAGACGTGAGCCCACATCACTGGCTTTGACAGCTTTATTGAGATATAATTTATAATCCGTACTACTCACCCATTGAAAGCGTACGTGGCTTTGAGCATATTTACAGAGTTGTGCAAACATCGTCACGTCCTATGTTCTAGAACATTCCATCACTTCCTGAAGGCCGACAGTCAGCCCTGTTCCTCTCACATGTGCCCCCCACCCCGAGCAAACACTGACCTGCTTTCTGTCTCTGCAGACCAGCGTGCTATGGATGTTACCTTTAAGTGGGCTCCTACCATATGTGGTCTTTTATTTTTATTTATTTAGATTTTTTTTGACATTTATTTATTTTGAGAGACCGAGTGTGAATGGGGGAGGGACAGAAAGCAAGGGAGACACAGACTCCAGAGCAGGCTCCTGGCTCTGAGCTGTCAGCACAGAGCCCCATGGGGGGCTCGAACTCAAGAACCATGAGATCATGACCTGAGCTGATGTTGGACGCTTCACCGACTGAGCCCCCAGGCGCCCTAGTATGTGGTCTTGATTTAATGTTTTTTTTTTAACTTAGTGTCATGTCTTCAAAGTGCATCCACGTCCTAGCAAGTATCAGAATAGCATCCCTTCTTATGGCTGAATAATATCCCAATGTTCAGAGACACCATCACTGGACGGACATTTTGGGGCAGCTTTACAATTGGGCTGTTTATGGTGAGCGGCGCTGTTGTGAACATCTGTGTGCGGTTTCTGTGCGGACTTGTGTTTGCTCGGGGCACACCCTCCTGAGGGGACTCCCAGATCACAGGGCAACGCTGTTTTTAACCTTCTTTTTTATTTATTTTTTTAATTTATTTTTTGAGAGACAGAGAGAGATAATGTGAGCAGGGGAGGGTCAGAGAGAGAGGGAGACACAGAATCGAGGCAGGCTCCAGGCTCTGAGCTGTCAGCACAGAGACCGACGTGGGGCTTGAACCCACGACCGTGAGATCATGACCTGAGCCGAAGCCGGACGCTTAACCGACTGAGCCTCCCGGGCGCCCCTGTGTTTGACTTTCTGAGGGACCTCCAGCCTGGTTTCCAGAGCAGCTGTTTTCCATTTTCACCAGCAACATAGGGAGTTCCAGTCCCCCCCACATCCTCCCCAGCTCTGGTTTCTGCCTGTCTTTTTGATTCTAGCCAACCGAGAACGTATGCACACTTCTAGCTCACGGCCTTTCCTCCTCTACCAGGTGAACGCCGTGGCCTTCAGGCCTCCACTCCTCTAGCCCCCTTTCCCTGCATCGGCTTCACAGAGCCCCTACGGAGAGGGGCTCCACAGGGACGGACAGACGTCTGAGCGTAGAAAACCACATCTCCTCCTTCCTTGTTCATAGTCTATGGACGCAGGTCTCGACTGAGCGCCTGTGGCGTGTCCGGCTCTGCCCTGGGAGGCCGGGGTGAAGGTGAGGGCCAGGGTCCAGCTCTGTGATGACGCAGCTCGTGCTGACGGAGGGACAGATGCTCCGGGGACTCGTGTCCTTGAAGAGGCGCCCGGAGGATAAGAAAGGTATCATACAAAGCGAGGGAGGGGTAAGGGACTCAACGTTTCCTTCCTTCCTTTGACAATTATTTATTGATCCCCGGTTGCGTGCTGGGCATTGTGCGTAGTAGCCGAAGGCTCGGAGGTGGGGGCTGTGCGCCCCTCGGCCTCTTCCTCCAGGCAGGCGGGGCCCGGCGGAGGCAGGCTTGTGTTCACAGTTGATGAGGTCCTCCAGCTGCGTGAGTGGTCCCCCAATTGCAGGCCGGCTTGGGTCTAGAGCGACTGCATGCAAATCACGGAGACAAGAGCAGCTGACATTTGTGACCCGGTGGACACACATAAGCAGCCATAAGCACCTGTGTAACCATTACACCATTAAACACAACGGCCCGCACGGGTGTGGAGCCAGCCAGGCCCGTGCGGGCAGCACCCGGCCGTGAGGCTCGTGAGGAGCTCCAAGCCCTCTGACCCGGCGATGCCCGCGTCCCGGACGCTGGGAGCGCGGCTCCCTCTGGCGAAGCCCCTCCCTGGGTGTTAGACGTGTGCTCTGTGGGCCTTCCAGGCCCCTTAGGGCAAACGCTCTTGTGCCTGGCGATTACTTCATTCAGGGGCTCGATGCTTCAGGCCAGGTGAGGCCCGGAGCATAGAGCGTGGGGGGACAATTCCCTTCCTGGGGAGACTCGGGGGTTGGGGCCAAGCACCTCCCCCGCCCGAGGTCGCCCTCTGGGTCCCTGGCGCGTGCCCGCGCTTCACAATGAAGTCTGACTGTAAAAGCCGCACATGCACCCCCAGCCATCTGCTCCCTGTCTGTCGGGCGTTCACGCGTGATTTATTTGTTTTCCGGATACTCAGCATACCCTGTGCTGTCAGGACTTTTCAATGCAAAGCAAGTCTGCTGTTTTGTGTTGGGATGTGAGGGGCTCCTTCCTTTTCCTGTCACTGAAGCGACTCCCGGGGGTCAGAGGATGGCGCCGGAGCAAGTCCGCAGAGACGGGTGTGCTGCCCCCGGGGCTCTGAGTCAGCGAGGGCGGGCAGCGGGGCTTCGGCACGCGGCTGGCCCCGAAGGCCTCGAGAGGAGCAAACCTGGGGTTCCGCTCACGAACTGAATTTCCAGGTCTGTCTCAGCGCCTGCGTGTGGGCCGTGGAACTCGAGGGGATGCCCTGCGCTTCCAGGCTGAGACATCAGTTCTTCTGCCCTTGGCTGCTGGGGGAATTGACTGAGCAAGTCGCCCCCCGTGGGACACCCTCCTTGGGGTGTCCGCCTTGGACTTCAGGCAAGCTTCTCCAAATTCAGGTCCCCGCGAGGGCTGGAGCAGTCACAGGGCTCATCTGCCCAGGCTCCCGGGCACCGTGGGGAGAATCAGGAACAGAGGAGACTAGGGAGAGATGCCCCAAGGGTATAAAATCTCAGGACAAGGACTGAGGGGGGCTTCAGAGGTCAACAGACCCCAAGGGCAGAAGCAGCTTTGGAAACCGTCAGACGTGATCCCGAGCGCCCAGGCGGGCTCACGCTTCCCAGATGCCTCCTGGAGAGCAGATCGGAGGGAGGACGGGAGGGAGCAGTGCTCTCCAAGTCCAGCGCCTGGCCCCACCCTCAGCGGAGGAGGGGCCGTAGCTCCAGGTCCCCTACCCCTGGGGAGGGGGGCACCTGAGAACAGGTGCTTGGGTCTCCCTCCGAGGGTCAGCTGCACAGTGTGCAGTGAGGCAGAACTGGCTTGCCATCACGCCCCCTCACTTACTAAACTGGATCGGCCGTTCAATCACGCAATGACTATTTTCACTCGATATTTATTGACGCCGTCCTGGACACACCCACTGAGGCGGTGCCGGGCCCCTGCCATGCAGTGGGGAGCAAACCCCAGCCCGTCCCCTCCAGTGCCCCCCATCTGGTGGCGGACAACATGCAAAATTAGAGAACCAGGCACATCAACGTATAATTATCAATCTGCAACGCGCCATGAAGAGGAAGAAAGGAAGGTGATGAGAGATAATAGTTTAGCCCATGGATTTCAGGCAAGCTGGCTGGAGGCCGCCAGCCCGACCGAGCCCCGAAGGGTGAGGAATGACAACTACAAAAACAACAGTCGTGGTGATGGTCAGTCACTTCCTGGGGGCTTAATAGGCGGTGCGGGAAGGCTGCACCTGCACGGACTTGGCGTGCGGTGACCTGCTTGGTGCTGGGTCAGTGCGTTCCGTCACCATCTCACGGTGGGTGCGAAGAGCCGGGCCGACCCTGGGAGCAGGAGTAGGTTTTCTCCAGCAGAAGCTGTGGCCCGAGCCCGGGCTTTTCAGAGGGGTAAGCGGAGCACAGAGAGGCCTCCTCTTCCCCAAGGGCAGAGACCCAGCCTTGGGCCCCTGGGGATGCTGACCTGTGGGACCCTCCGGAGAGGCCTCCGCTCCAATCCCATTCACGGCCTGGGATGAGGTTGGGGCTGGAGAAGCCCAGCTCCGGGTCGGCCGTGGTGAGGCCCCGCACGGGCCCTGCTGGAGCCGGCAGCCGGCGGGCAGAGCAGGCCACCCCCAGCCTCCCTCGGGCTCCACACGGGAGCTGAGACATTTGCAGAGACACCAGGACAGCAGTGCCCCCAGGCCACCTCGGACGGCAGTGGAAAATACGTAGCCTTGTGCACCTCTCCGTTTGGTTGAAGCCGGCGAAATTTGTGAGGGCCGTTGCCCGCCAGCAAATACAAAAGCCTCATGTCCTGGGGTCCAGGCCAGAAGCCCCAGGGAGAAGCCCCCGGCCCGGGGAGAAGGCTTGCCCCAGCACAGCAGGGCAGGCCACGGTGGGGGGCAGGGCCAACAGGTACCAGTGGGTCCTTGGCGGCCAAGATGAGGTCATCACTGCTGCGGGCCTGGAGGCTGCGAGGACCGGCCGCTGCCGCCGGCATCTGGAGCCCCCCCGCCTCTCTCAGTGGGGACGTATGCTGGTCTGGGTGTCTGCTTTTTGGTTGCTTTCCTCTCCCCTCCCCCAGCTCCCCACTCGAGGATTAGCAGATTGGAGAAGCAGGATAATAGCGTCCTGGTGACAGCCAGTTTTCTTTCTTTTTGGAAGGGCCCTCACGTCCACTCTCACTGCTAGCTCCTCTTTCCCAGAGCTCTTCCTCCGCACCTCTCTGCGCCTCCCTTCCCGGCTTCCTTAAGCTTGTCTAAAATGTGAAGGCAAGCCCAAGGTCATCCCATTTCCCTGGGCCAACCCGGCAACATGCTGTTTAAACCGTGTTGGCCAGGAAGGCTCTGCAAGGCAGTGAACGCAGAGCTGAGTCCGATGGGCAGTCCAGGCACGACATTGGCAATCCGAGGTCCTGCTGAGGGCCACTCCCCCGCCCAGCCCCGGCCGGGAAGTCCTGGGTGTGGCCCCGGTACGGGTCCCAGCAGCCAGAACGTCAGTCCTGGGGCCCCTGGGGCTCGGTACCTCTTCTTCCGTCTCACCTAGTGGGACAGGGGGGCAAAGAGTGCTTATCTGCATCCCCTCAATGCCGGGGATCTGCTTTCTGAGAAGTCACCGATGGAAAACTTCTAAGAGTTGGAGTCGTGTGGGCTCTGAGTTGTGGTCAGGGCTGGAGGCGACTAGGTTTAGGGTCAGGAGCGGAGTTTGGATTAGAATTGGCTTGGGTTGGGTTGAGATGGGGTTAAAGTTGGGTTGGGTTTAAGAATAGATTTAGAGGGGCACCTGGGTGGTTCAGGCAGTTAAGCGTCGGACTTTGGCTCAGGTCCTGACCTTGCAGTTTGTGAGTTCAAGCCCCACGTTGGGCTCTGTGCTGACAGTTCAGAGCCTGGATCCTGCGTCAGGTTCTCTCTCCCTCTCTCTCTTCTTCCCCCTTCCCCCCACACTCTGTCTCTGGAAAATGAATAAACATTAAAAAAAAAAAGAATAGATTTAGATATAGAAGTAAAGTTGGCTTGGGTTAGGTTGTACTGGACTGGGGCTAGATTTGGGGTTGAGGTTGAGTTGGGTTGGGTTTAAGGCTGGGGCTAGAGTTTGGGTTAGGGTTGAGTCAGGTTGGGGTTAGGGCTAAGATTATAGTTGGGGTTGAGGTTGAGTTGGGTTGGGTTTAGGGCTGAGGTTAGATGTGGGGTTGGAAGTCAAGTTGGGATGAATTACGGTTGGAGTTGGAGTTAGGTTTCCACTGGGATTGGGATCAAGGTTAATGTGAGTTCAGGGTTCAGACTGAGTCAGGTTCAGTACAGGGAAGAAAATACCCATCTTCTCCTTTCCCCGTCTCCTCTCTCTCCTTCCTGGGAATGGGACAGGGTTCCGCTCTAGACATGACTGGGTCACCAAGTGACATCAGGGCCACCAACAGAGGAGGTTCTCACCTAGCCAGACACTAACCCAAGTGAGCTGTAAGGCTTTCGCCATGGGGTGCATCTCCTGTGACCCTCCTCCCCTCCCGTGGTGTGCAGCCTGGACAGCCATACAAAGAGGAGACCCAAGGAAGGGGAGTGAACCCCCCACACCCAGCTCTCGGGGCTGAGGGGCTGGTTTGTCTTGTGTGGAGGACAAGGCAAGCAGAGTTGCGCCTCATTGCCTCATGAAGGGAGAAGCATTCACTGTCTCCAGATCAGTTCTGGTTTGGGCAGCCCCAGCCTGAGTCCTTGACCTCGCTCTCCCAGACCACCCTCTCAGTCAATCACCAAGCCTTGTGCATGCTCCCCTCCGACAGCTCTGGAATGCATTCACCTGTCCAGCGTCTCTACTGCCCTCACCAGCCCCACCTTCCCTGCGTCCTACCCTCCAGCTACCCTGACCTCCCTGCACCTCCCACGGAGAGCGAGCTCCGCCAGCCTCACTGCCTGCCCCTGACCTCGTGCCCACGGGGTCTGTTGGGAAGGCTTCAGTGGCATAGTGTGACCTGCTCATGCCGATCCACTTGGATTTGAGGCAGGGGGGCCTACGGATAGAGCTGGGGGCTCTTCCCATTGCTTCCTGGAGGTTCTGGCTGATTGGGGAGCTGCTCGGAGCACTGGCATAGAAGCCTGAGCTGAATCCCGGCCCCCCAGCGATGCCCATCTCCTGGTTCCTGGAAGCTGAGAAGAAAAACTCTGCAGACATGATTAAATTACGGGCCTTGAGACGGGGAGACTATCCCGGGTTAAGAGGTTGGGTCCAATCTAATCACACGGATCCTTAAAATCAGGGAACACTTCCAGGCTGGAGTCAGACAGCAATGTGACAACAGACGTAGAGTCAGATGCACGTGTGTGGCTTTGAAGGTGGGGAACGGGGGCCGTGAACCACGGACTGTCGGAGGCTATTGAATGTGAAAGAGGCCAGGAAATGGCCTGTGCCCACAGCGTCCGGGAGGAACCGGCCCTGGGAACACCGGCATTGCCCAGTGAGGCCGGTGTGGGACTTCTGACCCAGCGGACTCACAGGACTGGCTTCAGAGTCGCCAGAACCGGGTCTGTCTCTCGGCTCCAGCACTGAATACTGGGGTGACCTTGGGCGGGCATCTTGCCAGCATCAGCGCCCTCATCTATAAACGGTTCCTACCTCATAAGGTGGTTCATTGCCTCACGTCCTGGTTCTGGGGCACCGACTCGGTGCAGGCACCTCTGCGTCCCGTGTCTGACCCGAGGAGCGACCCGGGGCGTGGGCACGGCTGGCACGGCTGGACCCCGGGCCCTGGCACTGCGGGCCCTGCTGGCGGGTCTGCTCCTCTGGTCTTGCTGTGGAGGCGGTGGCGGTAGGTGGGGTCTGCGTCCTCAGAGCATCGGGGAGGACAGCGGTGTCCCTGGGCCATGCGGCCGCTCCGCCTGATTGGGCGCGGATGGGCACGCGCACTCCTCGGTCCAGGACTTGAAGGCGGCTTCGCTGGACCAGGGCGGGGGTCTCCTCAGTGAGCTCAAGGGCTTGGTGACTTCTCTTCCCTCCCGTGTCCCTCCCCCCTTCTCTCTCCTCTCACTGTCACCGTGAGCAGGAGATGCCCAGTGAGTGTGTGTGTGACTGTGGGTGCTTATGTGTGAGTGCAAGAGTGTGTGCCTATGTGTGAGTGTGAGCATGTGTGTGAGTGTGTGCCTGTGTGTAAGCAAGTGTGAGCGTGTGTGTGAGTGTGAGCGTGTGTGAGTGTGTGTCTGTGTGTGAGCATGTGTCTGAGTGTGAGCGGGTGTGAGCATGTGTGTGAGTGTGTGCCTATGTGCGAGTGTGAGCATGTGTGTGTGCCTGTGTGTAAGCAAGTGTGAGCGTGTATGTGAGTGTGTGCCTATGTGTGAGTGTGGGCATGTGTGTGAGTTTGTGCCTGTGTGTGAGTGGGTGTGAGCATTGTGTGAGTGTGTGCCTATGTCTGAGTGTGAGCATGTGTGAGCAAGTGTGAGCACGTGTGTGTGCCTGTGTGTGAGCAAGTGTGAGCATGTGTGTGAGTGTGTGCGAGTGTGAGCATTGTGTGAGTGTGTGCCTATGTATGAGTGTGAACATGTGTGTGAGTGTGTGCCTGTGTGTGAGCGAGTGTGTGCCTGTGTGTGAGCGAGAGAGTGTGAGAGTACATTGTGCATGAGGATATGTGTGTGCTGAGGTGTCTGTGTGACTGTGTGAGTGTGAGTGTGTGTGAATGTGAGTGTGTGCGCACGCACGCTTCTCTTCAGTAGACCTGGCATCTGAACCGCGCACTCCTGGGTGGCCGCAGAGGTGACACCCCCCTCCCCGCGGTCCCCAGGAACGGCGTGTCTGTTTGACCAGCCATCATGGGGTGGGTTTGGGGCTCGGGGACGTCCCTGCCACGGGCCTCTCCTCCTCCTTGGGGTCCTCTTGCTCCCTCCCTCCCCAGTCCTGGGGAGGCCAGCGGGGTGGTGCAGAGGGCAGAGCCGCAGGGCCCCCCGGAGCCTGCGGGAAGCCGTGTCACGCCCTCTGGTCTCACAAGGTGGTCTTGGACGGCTGACTAGAGCCCCTGGGCCGGAGCCCAAGAAAACCAAGAGCGGGGCCCCACGAGGCCGGACCTCGGGGCAGAGTTTCGTTCTGTCGGCCGGGCGCCACGGTAAACACCTCGGGAAACTCTGGGGAGCCCTGTGGGCTGGAACTGTGAGCACAGCCCTCCGAGCTGCCATGGAGACCACAGCCCTGGACCCCCGCCTCCCAACCGCCCCCCGGCTCTCATTCTACCTCCTCCAGAGGCCCTCCATCGCCCTCTGATTATGGGGGTCCCACTGCCCTCTGATTATGGGGTTCCCCACCTCCCTCTGACTATAGGGTTCCCACTTGCCCTCTGATTCAGGGGGTCCCCACCACCCTCTGACTATGGGGTCCCCACCACCCTCAGACTATGTGGCCCTCACCGCCCTCTGACCATGGGGTCCCCATCAGAGACCTCCAGCCCGCCTGCTGGGGGACCCTTGTGCCCCCCAAGCCCGTGTGTGCTCCCGTTCTCAGGAAGTCCAGCCCCACGCCTGCGCCCACGAGCTCGGTCCCGCCCAGCACCTCCCTCCCTCGCTCCACAGCTGACCGTGGCCGCATTGCCTCCTCCGGGAACTTGGCTGACCCTGCTGAGGGGGTGCCTGTGTGTGCTAGGAGTCAGCTCCCCTGCAGCGCCCACCCTGCACCCGAGGGTGAGCGCCAACGAGGCGGGTGGGGTGTCGCCACGTCCGCTGTCACGTCCGTGTCGTGGGGCCCCAACGCGATGCGTGCGCTTGGCCGATGCCCGGCGATGTGCACAGATCGGGGAAGAGGCGGGTGCGTCTGTCTGGCTTCATCACAGAACTCGAGTCTCTTACGAACACACAATTTTGCAAATTCCCTCACAAAACTCAAGCCCCGTTAGTGGGGTTAGTTGTCCCCCCCCCCAAGAAAAGATACATGCACTCAGATCCTTACAGCGGGACCTTGTTTAGCATAAGGATCTTTGCAGCTGTGACTGAAGTCCTCCTGGATTAGGGACGACCCTGGATCCAGTGACAGGAGTCCTCCTGTCACACAGAGAGCAGGCAGCTCCGTGACGATGGCGTCAGGGGGCGAGTCTCACATGCCAGGGTGAGCTGGGAGAGAGCCTGGATCAGGGCCTTCCCCGCAGACCTCAGAGGAGCAGGGCCCTGCCAACAGCACCTTGACTCTGGACTCCTGACGGCCAGACCTGCGGGAAAATACATTTCCATCGTTGAAAGCCTTTGGCTTGCGGTGGTTTGGCAGGCCCTCCGAAAGCAGTCCTCCTTGTGGGGTCCGACCCGCGCCCCGAGGAGCCCCATCGACTCACCACAGACCCCCCCCCCCATTGTGCTCATGTAGAGATGGGGACATCAGCCGGTGGGTCCGGGAGACCAGTCATGGGGGCTCTGAGTGTGTCTCTAATGAAACAAGTCTCCTCGTGGGGTCGGCCGATGTGAGAGGCTGTGAAACAGGACAGAGCGTGCCTCGGAGTGAAGCCAACACGGAAGAGACCAGAGCTCAGAATGCAGCAAGATGCTGATGGCAGGTTTAATGTCCCTGGATCTTGCCATGCCTGAAACCCACCCTGTCACTCTAGATATGCACTTTCATGAATCCATGAAGTACCAGGTTTTTGCCTTGAGCCACATGAAACTGGGTTTCGACTCTTGTTGACCCCAAGTGCATAATGTTGGTAGAAGACATCATGTGCCTCCCCCGCAGAGATGAACAAAAATAGGGGGCTCAGGGTGAGTGTGTTCTTCCCACCCAGCCCCAGCCGTTTTAGGGTTCCTCGGGCCAAGACCACTTCCCAGGTTCTAGAGTCCCTGCCGACCCCTCTCCCCCCACCACTGTGTACAGGAGTAACGAAACCGAGTCGGTGTCCGGCCCCAGCCTCAGTCTGGCTCAGATCGCTGCTGCGGTTTTCCATCCTCGGGGTCGGAGCCTGCTGCGCCCCGCCCCCACCCCTCCCGGCTCCTCCGCAGCTGCCTGCGGCCTCGCATGTAATTCGGTTGTTTACTGGGCGGCTCTGCTCCCAGACCTTATGCCTGGGGAGGATGGTGGGCCCAGACCGGGCGCCCGGCGGATGCTTGCTGAATGCAGAACTCCGCGAATGGCTGAATGGCCCGCGCTCCGGGGCCCAGGCCCACCCGGGGCGCCGCCGGGATGGGAACGGCCTCCCTCCGAGCACTCGGCATGGGGCCTCAGCAAGGAGGTGGCATTAACGGCCTCCGTGCCTGCAGTCCAGGGCAGGGAGGACCAGGCTGTGGGGTAATTTGTACTAGGTCACGGATGGGCAGGACAAGGTGGACTGGGGCATGATGGCCCTGTCTCCAAAGCCCACGCTCTTAACAGCAAGGAAGAGAGGCAGAGCGCGGGGGGAGAGCGGGGGAGAGACAGAGGAGAGGCGGCCGCGTGTACGTGCGCGTGTGGAGTGTGTGTGTGTAAGTGATGGGGGATGTGGGTGAGAGTCAATGTGTGGACGAGGGTGGGGGCGGGGTTATGGGTGTGCACAGAGCGATGTGTGTGTGCATCTGCGTGTGTGCCCTCGAGGGGGTGTGTGTGTGTGTGTGTGTGTGTGTGGCGTCCAGTGCTATCTGCCGGCTCGCCCATTATCAATGTGCATTTTTAATGCTGCTCTCGTCAGCGCAGCCCGGCTGACTCACACCACTTGCCGGGTGAGTCACTCTCGTCTGAGCGCAGACGTGGGGGCCGAGGCGGCACCGAATCCCCGCTGGCCTCCGCTCTCCGCCGCGGCCTCCCTCCCCCGAACCGCCCACGCCCACGCCTGTGCTCCCTTGTGTTCAAAGAGCCGCTTCGTGAGGGGGGATGAGAGAGCGACAGGCTCGGAGGCCGTGGGTGTGCTCGCGGGCCAGACACGAGGCAGCAGGCAGCGGGCAGACAGGCTGCCCAGACCGCCCCCACCCAGGTCCCGGGGCCGCGTCGTCCCCGTCCAGTGGGAGCGACAGACGACAGACAGACAGACATGTAACAAAACACAGACAGATGGTGCTCCACGCCCCTTCGTAGCTGTTGGGACCACGGGAAATAGGGTCCATGCTTATTTGCATCCCGGTCAGGGCCGCCCACTGCACCTGCCAGAGTTCTGATGTCAAGCCTGGCCTGCCTCACCCTGGTGGCCCCAGGCGGGGAGGTGGCAGGGGACAAGGGGGGCACGGGGGCTGGAGGCCGCTCCAACAGCCCCGAAAGAATTGCCTGTCACCCGACTCTCGATTCACCTCTCCCCCGGGGGCGCGCACCGGCGGGGACCCTGCAGAGGTGCGCGCCGTCCATCAGCCACGTCCAGACGCCCAGACCGGGCAGGCGGCGATACAATTAGCCATCTCCCAATGAGCTTGACTTCGGGGTACGGGAGGAACTATTTGTAGCACTTTTAGAGCCTTTTATAGGTCAGTTTGTTACCACCGATGACAGAGAAAGAAATCACGCTATTAGGGGGAAAAAGCTCTAGAAGTTATTGGATGTTTCTGATCAGGATGCTGTGCTGGGAATAAATGCCCGCGCCTGTCCGCGAGGGGCTGCGAGCTAAAGCCCCGCCCCCTGGCCCTGGCCCGGGGTTGCACTTGACCCTCGGCAGCCTTCTCTTCTGTGGCTGGGCCCTGGCCTGCCAACTGCCTGGCTCAGCGACGACTCACATTTGGGATTAGAGATGGGTTTCTTGGGTGAACCCGCAAGAAGGTGGGGTGCAAACCGTCTCTCTTGTTTGCCTCAGACTTCTCCCCTCGACCGTCTTGTCCTCGCTGCCCCGTTCGGTGTGTGTGCTCTTCACCCTGCCCTCCTCCTCGCTCTCAGGTTTGCCCTCCTCCTCCCTCCTCCACTCCTCCTTCCCTTCCTCCCTCCGCACTGACCCCACCTCCCCGGACACGACAGGAGTGGGCTCTGCGGGTTCCTGGCCTTGATTCCCTGGCTCAGTCTGAGAGTTTGGTTCCTTCAGAAGCCCCGCCGCTCCCGGCTGCACCAGAAACACGGGGCAGTTGCTGCCTCCGTGGCTTTGTCGCCGCCTCCCACCTGGAAAATGTCCCCCCTGGTTGGCTTGGCCAAACGTCCCCATGCTGCAGGGACTGTGCCAAAGCCCCGGCCAGGCCAGGGAAGCCCCACAGGCACGCCCCCCCTTCCCGTCTCCCTGTTTGGAGGGAAAGCCAGAGGGGGCTTGCTCTCTCCCCTGGGGAGCCCTCATCCCCCCGCCTCGGCTGGCTCTCGCTGGGGTGCTGCATGTGCTGTCCTCCCTGCCGCAACCCAGTTTTCTGTCTTAGTTGTTTTTAATGTTTATTTATTTTTGAGAGAGAAAGAGAGGCTCTGTGCTGACGGCAGAGAGCCTGACACAGGCCTCGAACTCACAAACCATGAGACCGCGACATGAGCTGAAGTCGGACACTTCACCGACTGAGCCACACAGGCGCTCCAGCTCATTTCACGGGCAAGGGTGCCGAGAGGGGGGGCGGGCGGGCCTCGACCCCAGTTCTGGCCCCACAGCCTCCTCGCGACCTCTGCTCACGGTTCTGTGGCCGCTGCCTTTAAGACACAGCTGGGGGAGGGGCCGCGCCGGTGGCTTCACACCAGTGACAGAGACGCGTCTTCGCAGATGCTAGTTCTTTCCTGAGGGATTCGAGTCAGTTAGGTTCAAGAAGGGGAGAGAAAAGGAGAGGGGAGGGTGGGGCGTTGTGGCGAATTCAGTGCCCAGCACATTTCCCCCGGCTGGGCCTCTCTTGGCCCCGGAGCCCCCTCCCCAGCTGTGACGTCGCCAGCCAGCCCCTGCAGACCACAGTCTGTGACTCACGGTCAGCCATCTGCTTTCTCGCTGTCGGGACCACCAGAGCCCCGAGCGGGGGCCCACCGGGCTAAGGGGCAGTTGCCCCCTGACCCAGCCCAGCCCTGGAAGGGCGGCAGACCTTTCTGGATTCTCTGCATGTTCGGAAATGCTGGCTGTTTGACCCAAGTCTGCAGATAGCAGCATCCCATTCCAGGTTGGAGTTTCTAAACAGTCAGATAACCTTGCTCCCAGAGAAACAGCCCGAACGCCATTTATAGACAGCGACACGATTTAATGAGATAAAGCCCGGGGCACCCACGAACCAATTTATGGTACCAGCCATGATGAAATGGCTGTTTTCTTAATAGATACCCAAACTGAACAGAATCCAGAGCTCCGAAAGCTTCAAAGAAACTTCTCGCTGTTGCCTCTTGAAATTTTGGGCAAAATCCCAACACTTGTCGGTCCTGTCACAACTGTGAAAATGATGGGGTTTTGTGCTCTTGTGTGGGACCCATTTGCCCCACCTGCTTTCGGGGCTCAAAGCCGGAGTCTTCACCCTGGTTTCCCATAATGCACACAGCAAATTCCAAGACCTCCTCCAGAGGGGAGATTTCGATGAGTGGCTTGTCCTGCAGAAGCTGAAACGTCTGGAAGGACAGTAAATATCAAGGGTCCGCTGGTTCCCCCTTCCCTTGAACTTGCTGGCTTTCTAGACCCCCAGGAGGGTGGCCCTAGCAAGTGGACCACTAAATGTCAGTCTCACGCCTTAAAAATAACACTCTCCCCAGAGCTCCTCCCGTCGTGGGTCCCCCAGGCCACAGCCCCCTTAGACCTCAGCCCCACCAGCCCCCTTTGAAAGGGCACAGTCACCCCCGTGGTGTCTGTTCTGGCCAGCTTGAAAAAAAATGTCTCCCTCCCCTGAATTCCTAAAACATTTATCATCCCTACGATTCTCCGGGCAATTAATCATGTAATGTCTTGAATATCTCTTCTATTGTTGTATTGAACGGCTGTTTAACCCTGATCAGCAGTGAGGTTTCCGATATCTTGTCTTTCTAACTAGACGTGAACTTCCAGAGGGCCGGCCAGATGCCCACCCCTCTCTCTCCCCTGCCCCTAGACCAAACGGGCCCTGTCTTGTCACCATCTGGGTGACATCTTATTAAGAATAAAGTGCTCTGGGGTGCCCCGGGGGGCTCAGCCAGTTAAGCGTCCAACTCTTGGTTCCCCCCACTCAGGTCACGATCTCATGGTTCATGAGTTTGAGCCCCACGTCGGGCTCTGTGCTGACAGCGTGGAGCCTACTTGGGATTCTCTCTCTCCCTCTCTCTCTGCCCCTCTCCTGCTCACTTGCTCTCTCAAAATAAATAAATAAACTTGAAAAAAAAAGGAATGAGGTGCTCTGCACATGGACTGGCTCCTCACGGGCGCCCAGCAAAGGCCGCCGGTAGTTAGCCTCCTTACTAATTGTTCTGCTATTTCTCGCGTCGTCATCAAGCACCCTGCCCGTGCCGGACGTTATGCCAGGGGCCACAGAAGCTACCTGACGGTGGTGCCCGTGGATTCACCCGGAGAGTTCTGGAATCCAGGTGGACACTCCAGGCATCTCCCCTGCTGAGGGATGCATTTGTCCCCTGGCGGGAGCTTTTCTTCCCTCAAAGGCCCTCGGGCGTGTCAAGGACCCTTCAGATCTGGGCAAAGTTGGTTGTTTTGGTCTCAAGAGCTGTGTGTGGCTTTCAAAGAATAGAGGGTTTGGGGAAATGTGCATCCCTTTCTCCCCCAGAAGAACTCAGGACCCGCCAGCAGGGAGGTGGTGCGCCCGTGGGGCTCCGCGGGTCTGGGGTAGCTCAGAGAGGCCCTGCGTTGGGGGGGGGGGGCCACTGCTCACTGAGAGGTGGGAGAAGCCCTTTATTGTCAGCACTGCCCCTGGCCACGGCGGGAGGGAGACCCAGACAGACTCCAAGGCTCATATACATCTCTATAATAAATGCATGTCCATACAGTGTACAGTATATATCAAATATATTAATATATTTTAAAAGATACAAATCTCTGTCATTTGCAATAAAATAGTTATTACTGGGCCATCTGATAAAGCTCCGCCTATCAGATTTTTAAACGCTTCCTCTGGTTCCCGTGTGAAGGATGTTTGGGGAATGCTGGGGTACCCCAGGAGCTCAGTGGGGGGATGCACGGGGGAAGAGATGGTGAGAAGCTGGTGTATTGCAAAGCCCTCTCCCAGACCTCCCCACACCTGGGCGCCCTGCCCCCCAGCACCTGTCACGGCGGGGGGGCTCCCTGAGGGCAGAGGCTCTGGCTGTCTCTTCCTGCTGGGCACACGGCCATCACGTTGGTCTGCTGGTCCAGCTCTCTGCAGCAATCCTGTCTGCGGGCTTTGTTAGCGCATCCGGGCCGGGGCTGAGAGGAGGCTTAGCTCAATGGCTGTGTATTATTCCATTCAAATCCTCACATTTGAAACCACGCTTCATTCCTGCCCGGGGTTTATGACTCTCCCGGGGTCCATTCTGCAGCCCACTTCCCAGCAAATCCGGATTCGGGCACAGCTGAGACGCATCCCAGGCCCCAGAAGGAGAGAGACCTACATGTCCCCAGAGGGCCCCTGGCCCTGCGGACAATGGAGTCTCTGTCAGCCTGTGGCAAACATTACCAGGACCTAGACTCTTTCCTGGCCCCAGTGTGCCTTTTAAGAGACAAAACAACTCTCTCTCACACACACACACACACACACACACACACCAAAAACAAAGTAAAAATTGGTGATGATGATGATGATGAAATATAAGGTGACCTTACCTCCGTCGGGCCCCTAAAGAAAGGAAGGCCCGCAGGCCCTCTCTGAAGCCGCCCGGGAGGACGGGGCATGCGCAGACCCCCCTGGGAGAGAGCCCCGCTCCGAGGGGTGTGAGAGCCACGGGGATAATGAGCACGGGGCGCCCTGGTGCTGATGCTGCCTTCTCTTTGGGGGCATCTGGATCAACAGCCGCCCTGGGTGCTTGGGATCTTCGCCAGCGGCTGCCCCAAGGACCCTCTAGTGGACTGAATGCAGCCCCCGCACATTTCACATCCACCTGGAACCTCAGCAACCATGTTTGGGGACAGGGTTGCTGCAGGTGGACTTAGTTAAGGACGTTGAGATGAAATTATCCTGGGTAATTTAGGCCCTAAAGCCAATGACTGGTGCCCTTCTAGGAAGAGGAGAGGACGCGAAAGCACAGAAGGAAGAAGCTGGTGTGAAGATGGGGGCAGAGACCAGCGGGTGGGGCCGCGAGCCAAGGAGCACAGGAGCCACCAGAGTCTGGAGAAGACCAGGAAGGACCCTCCCCTGGGAGCCTGTGCAGGGAATGGGGCCCTGTCCACACCGTGATTTAATTTTTCTTTTAAATTTTATTTATTTACTTTTGGGTGGGGGGAGGAGAGGCAGAGAGAGAGAGACGAGACACAGAGTCCGAAGACCGGCTCCAGGCTCCAAGCGGTCAGTGCAAAGCCGGATGTGGGGCTCGAATGCACGGACCATGCAATCACCATCTGATCCGAAGTCTGATGCTTAACCGACTGAGCCCCCCAGGCGCCCCACACTTGATCTCAGACATCTGGCCTCCGGCACTGTTAGAGAGTAAATCCCTGTTGTCTGCCTCTGGGTGTGTGGCACTCAGGACAACAGCCACACGAAATTAATATGACTCCAGGGAGTTTGGAGTTGAGCCTCGTTGGGAGGAGGCTGCAGAGAGCTGAGGCCCCCGAGCCTGTGGCCCGGTCCTGGCCAGGAAGCTGCAAAGGGGAGGGTGGGGCCGGCTGGGGAGGGAACTGTCCCAGCCTGTGTGGGGCTCCGACAGCCAGCGACACCCGGAGAACAGCCCAGGCAGCAGTAGAGGAACCGCAGAGCTTTGTCCCCATGTGGGCTGGGCCCCGAGCGTGTCCACTGTTGCCTCCTACTTGGGACCAGACGTCCTGGAACAACGGTGGCCAGAAGCCTCCCGGAGGAGCCGCAGCCCACCTTCCCGACCAAGCGGGGACCCCTCAGCTCTGAGCCCGTGTGTGCGCTCGGCTCTCCGCTGCCTCCCCCTGGGAGACCCTGTGCTAGAGAGACCAGATGAAGAGCACCAGGTCGTGCAGCCTGGGTCTGAGTCCCGGCTCTCTTGCTCACTAGCTGTGTGGCCTTGAACAAGGGACTTCCCTTCTCTGAGCTTCCTTTCCCCCTCTATGAAGTGATGGTTCAGCTCTCTGAGCCTCAGTTTCCCCGCCTAGAAAATGGAGATGAGAGCGGCGCCTAGCACCTTCGGTCGATGGCCTGGGCAGGGGGTTTCGCTCAGGGGGTGCTGGTGGCCGTACCCCACGCCCGGCGGGCTTGATTTCCCAGCTGTCCCCATCAGCGATAGGTCGGCCACACCAGTGCTTGCTTCCGACGCTCGCCTGGAGAGAGCTGAGCCCCCACTCAGGTGGCCAGACACATGCAGAGGCCCAGGGACCCCCCGCAGGGACCCGCTGGCTGCTGGGGGAGTTCTGTGGTGTAAAAGCATAGACACCAGGGCTCCGTGACACACACGAGACGTAATTAGCTGCTCTCCGTGGAGACGCTTTGCAAAGACCCCGTCGGCCCCAGTCTTTCCACAAAATCATTGGGCTTTATTCCTCCTTTATTCTTTGGACAAATATCTGTTGAGAATCTACGATATGCCTGCCCCTCGGTGTCGAGGCCACACTGGTGGGCGGCTCACAGCGAGGGGAAGCGGCGAGGGGCTGAGAGAGCAGCTTATAGGCAGATCTGCCCGGGGAGGGCGGCTGGAGGACTTCTCCGAGGAGGAGCCGTTCAAGCTGGGATCTGGAGGGTGGGTAGGAGCCAGCCATGGGATGAGCTAGGGCAAGAGCATTTCAGGCAGAGGGAACAGGACCTTGAAAAAGGGGGAAGGTTTGGCCAGTTTCGGGATGTGCCTGAGGCCACTGTGGCTGGATAGCAGTGGGCCCCGGTGAGGGGCAGGGATGCAGCCTTACCGTTTAATCAGAGACCGATTCCCTGGGAGACATGAGACAGCTAACACACGGGCATGCCACCTCCTCCAGGAAGTCTTCCAGGGTGGCCTTGGTGGAGGTGAGGGGCAACACGGCAGAAAGCCTAGGCCTCTTGCCATGGCCTCAGTTGGCTGTCATCGCCTGTATCTTTGCCTCTTAAGGTGCTTTGTACTACGAGGGGGTGGGTTTCTAATTCTCCCAAGACATGCAGAACATGATAGCATGATGTCCGTTATTCCACTGGTCCCCTGGGATTGATGTGACACCTCCAGCTGGTCCAGCAGGTGACTTCTCATCTCCCAGAGGCCATGTGCTAATAGACATTCCCAAGGAGGAACCCCCCTGGGGGTGGGGGGGCCTGTGTCAAACAGAGTTCCAGAGCTCCACACACGGTGATTGATTAGCAATGTCTGCTCGGAGCACGGGGAGGGCGCGTGGGCACCGGCTTGCCCTGGTTTTGCCATCATTCATCACTGAGAACCTCACTCCCCCTCCCGAGAGCCCCATACATTTTCTAGGTCTTAACCCAGTGGCATGCACATGATAGATGTTAAAAATATTTGTTATTTGATCGATAGTTTATTCAGTGGCCATTTTAGAGCCCGGTGACGGCCGGCTGGCTGCTGGGAGGGGACGAGAGAGAGCGGTGGTAGAAGGTTCTGGATGCCAGACAAGGTTCGGGCAACATGCCGAAGACAAAGGTCACCCATCTTGCCAACCTGAGAACAGGGCGTCATTCTTCCTGTGTGAAGCGCCTGGCGCTCTCCGAGGGGCCGCGGCCCCTGCTCAGGAAGGCACCTCCACTATCTCTGATTTCATGAGCGTGGTGCCAGGAAAGCCCGCTCGCCTCCCTGGAAGGCCCCGGAGGGCACGGCTCCTGTCCTCCCAGCAGAGGCCCGAAGGGGATTCGGGTTCTGTTTGATAAACACTCTTACAAAAGCAGCCCTCAGCAGGCAGGAGAAAGGCCCTATTTAATGGGGCCTTGTCGGAGAGTCAAGGGCCTAAATTCTCTTCTTGAGAAAAGGAAAAATACCATATAGACCCATACCCACAAGTGCATGAACGTGGGCGTGATTTATGAGCCACATGTCAACCAGTGTTTTCTTGCCATAACTGTGAAATCTTTCCTCCTCTCTGACCGAGACGTCAACAGTGCGGTCCTGTATACGGTTTTCCACTTTTTCCAGAGCCAAGAACCAGGAAAAATATTAAAACTGAGAGAGCGTGTACGAAAAGTAAAGGTCAGGCCATTCCCGAATAGTCTGGGGAGGCACGTACAGACGCGTCGCTGAGGACCCGCCGGGCCCCCAACCATGGCCGCCAGCCCCTGACTGGGGCTGACCCACCGACGCCCCCCCACTCTCCCCGCGGCTTCGGTCGTCAGCACTCATCACGCTCCTGTAGGAGATGGCGGGGGGGGGGGGGCGGGGGGGAGACTCTGGAAACTTCTCTGCATCCCTGCTGCCTTTCTGAGCCTTCAGAGGAGGGGACACCCCTTCCGAAAACCAAGGGACAGGCCTCGTGGTTGATGATGCCCTCGGGGCCCGGCCAGGGGCCACCTCACCCCAGCCGTGGGCCCACGTGTCTCCAGGGCTCCTCACAGGTCCACACGCGAGTCACATCGAGGCGATAACCAGCCCCGGGGCCGCCGTCGAGAGCCCGGGACGTGAAGAACCGGGAGGCTCACCCGAGGGGGCGTCCCCACCCCGCCCCGCTCTGCGGCCTCATTCTGCGCTACTCTGCTCTTGAATGGCTGCCCGCGATACCTTTAAAAATAAAGGCGGGGAGAGAGTGCCAAGAGCATGCCCGCAGCCTCTCCCACCAGAGGAGGAGGAAGCAAGCCAACTGGAGAACATGGCGTTTCAGGCCCAAAGAGTCAGAAAGAAGGAACTGTTCTTGGTGGTGCCTCTTCCCTGTCACAGGAAACTCGGGAGGAGGGCCTCGGAATCCCTGTCTTCCAGGGGATAGCCAGGGCGGGCGGCCACAGGGAGAGGGCGGTGAGGCCCCCTGACCCCCCGCAGAACCTTCTCCATGGGAGTGCAGCGTGGAGGGCCTGATGAACACTTCCCTCCGGAGGACCCAGGCACACAGACCCCAGGAGGCGCCAACAGCCTGATTAGATTGAGCCAAATCCGCGGCCCTGCCCACAGCCTCTTAGGCCCCACAGGGTCTGGCCCCTGCGGTGATCCTTGACCACCCCTCCCCCTCCCCTGCCTCTGTGAGAGTGCCCTCCTGCTGTGCCCTCTCCAGGTCTCTCTGCTCCAAAGTTCCCTCCTCCTGGAGGCCTTCCCAGATCACCCTTCATGGAAGTCTCCCAGCTGCCCTGAGGCAGGGCCCCTGGGTCGTATTCCCCCCCCACCCCACCCCCCCCAGCTATCCCCAGCAGCCAGCTCTATGCTAGGCAGGTAGTGAGTCCTCTGTCAATCATCTGTTGATGATTGGGTCGCACGCTCCTCTTCTGGGGACCCTGTGAAGTTTGACGTCGGAGGACTTTCTTACCAGGCGCTCTCAGCTAAGTGGGTTTAACGTATGTCGTCATGGGCACTGCTGGTTGATCGTCTGTGGGGCTCTCTGCCCCTTGCCTTCCTACTTTCCTTCTTCGGGTAGCAAACTGACTCTCTTCAGGAAGGCATCCCTCTGCCTCAGTCTGTGTGGTCGGGGAGCTGACCCACCTCTGTCTGTCCCATGAGTAGGTGAACCAGGCTGGGCCCGACGGAGCCTCGCTCCCCTGCAGAGAGCAACTAATAGGGTCGTGTGGCCCAAGTCAGGCCGATGAGGCTCAGTTCTGGGACCTTTCCTGAAATGACCAATGAGTGCTGAAACCTCAGTCAAGGCCAGAGAACCTACTAATTCTTCCATCAATCCAGGAAGGCTTCCTGAAGGTGGAGTTTTAGGTTTTTAAATGACAGGAGACAAGCACTCCTACCAGGCGGTCAATCACCTACTGACCCATCCAGCCAACGTTAGTTGAAGATCTGCTACGCACCAGGTGGGCCCGAGGAAAGCTGGACGTGTTCTAAGTGTGTGGGGCTCAGCACGAGGGTCTGAGCCCTTTCACCAGCCTGTAAATAGTTCCCTGCTTCCATTCCCTCTGACCTGCACACCTCACCCCAGCCCTTGCTTCTGCACTAGATAAGCAATTGAATCTCCAAAGCAAGGAAGGGCACCATTGTTCCCGAGAGCCACACGCAGGAGATACTGGTCTTTGTAGAGGGCTTTGGGAAGGCACTCTTTCTTCTCTGAGGGACGGGATAGGGCACTAAAGGGCTGCTCTGGGAGTTGAACGGGGTTCAAGGTCAATGCTGGCATGGGGCAGCTGTGTGGCCTTGGACAAATGGCTTCACTTCTCTGGCCTGCATGGTCTCCGGGCATCCATCCAATACATTCGTTATTTCTCAATCAATTAGAAATGCTGTGGCCAGGAGGCTTGGAATGGGAGCCAGAGGGCGTGGGGCTGACCGGTGACCCCTTGGGAAGATGGCTGCCATCTGTCGTGTTTAGGCGCTCCCCCTACTGGCCTCCCCCTGCCGGCCTCCCCCTGCTAAGTCCACCACTCCCAAGCCAACCTCCCAACACCATGTCCTCCTTCCTGTTTTTCCTCTGTTCCAGGCAGAACGGGGTAGGGAATTCTGTCCCATAAAGATGTGATGTGGCTAATGGCATCCCAGGGAAATGAAGCGTAAAACCATGCAAGTTATTTAGCTTCCCATAATGCTTTTTAGCAGGGGCCCTGGAAAGAACTCCTTAGGGGGAAGAAGTCTGATTTCCTTGGAAAGATGGGATTCTGGTGAAAGCAGAAGGCAGTCGGACCCTCCTCGCCCTGACTCAGGGTGCAAAGGACTGCAGCTCAGCCTAAGACAAAGACCAAGATGTGAAGTTCCCCCCTCCTCCCCCCTGACACACTCACACCCACACCCCAAGACCTTGTTTCTTCCCCACTTTTGAAAAAGTTACATGTGGGCTTTTACTTGGCCAACATTGGAAGAGGCCTTGACCCCAGGATGCTCTTAGAGTACAATCCAGTCTCCTGACTTTGACTTCCAAGGTCAAGAAGACCTGTGGCTCTGATCTCACACTGCATGTGACCCAGAAGACTCGGGGCACCTGCCTCCAAGCCTGTGACCTCAACACTCCCTCAGTGTGAGTACTGTCCACATGGTGGGTCCTGCTGCCCTTCAGGGAGCAGATCAAGGCCACGCGTTCAGGAGGCCCTCCTGAAATGTCCTGGTCTATGGCCACCCCCTCTCCTTTAGTTTGCTCCTGGCACTTCTCAACCTCTGAGCTCACGTTATTTATTTTGTGCTTAGTCTCTGCTTCCTCCTCCTAGAAAAGGGACTGTGCGAAGGCATCGCCATGTTGGTTTGTTTAGTGTTTTACCCCACGTTGGGAACAGCACCTTCCAAATCTTGCAAGCATCTCCCTGTAGCCCATACTCACTGTCAACAAGCAAGGATGGAAATTTTGGGAGATGCAATTCAGCGTGGCCACGCCTCTGGGGGCGTGAGCATCTGTATGCCCCACCCCCACAGGTTCCTTTGTTGAAATCTGAACCCCCAAAGGGGCGGTGTTAGGAGGTGGGGTCTTTGAGAGGAGATCAGGTTATGAGGGTGGAGTCCACATGCATGGGATCGGTGCCCTGCCTTGTAAGAGACCCCACAGAGCTCCCTGGCTTCAGCCACCGGAAGGTGACTGTGCAGACACCTTGATCTTGGACCTCCAGCCTCCAGAACTGTGAGGCACAGATTCCTGTTGTTTATGAGCCCCCCACAAGTTCACACATGCGAAAGCCATCATCCGAGGTCCACATAATGCTGACCGATGGGGTGAGTGAGTGGTGTCGGAACCAAGTGTGAACTCAGCCCAGCACCTCATTCTCTGCATGGTCCAGGCTTTGCTGACCCAACAGCTGCCTATCCCAAGAGCATCTTCCTCCCAGTCCTCCCCCGTGGTCTATAAACACCCTGGGCATCCACTCCGCCCAGAATACTGTTCCTCCGCCATCCACCTGGGTGGCCTTCAGCACCTTTTTTTTTTTTTTAACATTTATTTATTTTTGAGAGAGAGACAGAGTGAGCAAGGGAGGGGCAGAGAGAAAGGGAGCCAGAGAATCTGAAACAGGCTGCAGGCTCTGAGCTGTCATGTCAGCACAGAGCCCAACGCAGGGCCCGAACCCACAAACCATGAGATCATGACCTGAGCTGAAGTCGGATTCTTAACCGACTGAGCCCCCCAGGTGCCCCCTTCAGCACCTTTTAAGACTCAAGCTTCAAGCACTGTCTCCTTGTGGAGTCTCTTCTCACCGAGCCTGAGGGACAGACTTCCTCTCTGTCTTCTTCTCCCTTCCCCTCCCTGGGAACCATCCAGCATTCCATGGTTCCTGTGTCTCTTTCCAGAGATAACCTAGTCATTTGCCAATCAAATTTGTATGTTTCTGACATGCAAGATGGCAAACGATATCTTATTTTCTGGATCTTACTGTTTTTTTCTTTCTTTTTTTATAAGTTTATTTATTTTTTAAAAATACATATTTATTTATTTATTTATAATAAGGTGGGAGGGGCAGACAGGGAGAGCGAGAATCCCAAGCAGGCTCTCACTCAGCACAGAGCCTGACACAGGGCTCAATCCCAGGAACCATGAGATCATGACCTGAGCCAAAATCAAGAGTCCGACACTCAACTGAGCCACACAGGTGCCCCTACGATTTTTCTTTTTCTTAACACTATATCTTGGAGACCTTTCCAAATCAATATATACAGAGCTGCTTTCTTTTTTTTAACTGCTCCGTGGGATTCCTTCTGGATGGACCATAATTTATGTAATGGGTCACTTTTTGTTGGAAGTTCAGATCGATTCCATCCTTTTGCTCTCATCAACAATGTTGCAGTGAACATCTCTGGAAATGCTCAGATCATGCCTCTGCTCCTTCAACATCCTGCCAATTTCTAGCACTCTCTGAGAAACCCTCTAAGAAGCCTGCTTAAATCTTTACTGAGCTGGGGGCGCCGGGTTGGCTCAGTTGCTTAAGCGTCTGACCTCAGCTCAGGTCATGATCTCATGGAGCATGAGTTCGAGCCCCGCATCGGGCTCTGTGCTGACAGCTCAGAGCCTGGAGCCGGCTTCGGATTCTGTGTCTCCCTCGCTCTCTGCCCCTCCCCCACTCGCCCTCTGTCTCTCCACGCACCTGGCGCATCCCTGCACGGAGCACTTACTAGGAGACATTCCTGTGTCCGACTCTCTGTGTGTCTTGTGTGCACTCCTGATGCCTCAGGCACGCGGCAAACGTTTAGCGACGGAATAAACATCAAGATTAAAGCCCTGACTTCCGGGGCCTCCAGATCTTGCTCTGCCATAATTTGGGTGCGCTTCCTCCCCTCTCACACCTCAGGGTTCGCCCGGCTCAGGCGGCCTCCCCTCTGTGCCAGGCCCTCCCGTTCCTGAAGCATTTCCCTGTCCTTCAAGGCTCGGGTCTCCCTCTACCTCCTTCGAGAAGGAAGCTTCTGTTGAAATGATCAATCTCTCGCTTTTCTGAACCGCCGCTGCCTTTACAGTCACTTTGGCATATTTTTTCAAGCTCCATTGCTCACTAATTGTTTCCCGTCTGTTGGCTTTGTGTCCCCAGCTAGGCTGTGAGTTCTTTGAGAGCAGAGAGTGTCGCACAGACAGCCCGCATCCCCCACAATGCCGGGCTCCGGCAGTCCTTCGATTCTTCCAGATCGAGAAAGCAATTGGTCCCCTCATCGACTGACTCCGATCTGAATACCGATTGCTGGGAATGGTCCTTGGGGCAACAAGGAGGTGCTAAGCATCCTGATCCTGACCCCTTTGTAGTAGGGGATGCCATCCATGCAGAGGGGTCCGCTGGTCCCTAGACCTCCCCGCCCCTTCCCCACCCTCCTGGGATCGGGGCTTCCACACGTGTGACCCACAGGCACATCAAGGTGTGCCACTCTGCAGCCTCCACGGGCCCGAGGAAGTCTCTCCTTTGGAAGGTGTGCATAACACGCCTCCCACTCCCCTAGCTCCTCGCGCGAAATGGAGTCCCCAGAGAGAATCGGATGAGCTTCACCCAGACCCCACGTCCAGTCATACTTCCGGAGATAATTCGACACGAGTCTGACTCGATCAGCCTTTATTTCCATCAAAAAGACATGAAGCAGGCTGTCGATCCCATCAGGGGAGAGGAGTGAAGTCCCATCTAATAGAGCCAAAGAAAACATTTAACCAGGTTTGCTACTGAACTTTGGAAAGAAAAAAAGAGAAAGAGGGTGCCAGGGACATGTGTTTATCACCGGCAATCCAACCCTGAGGCTCAAATTGATGTAGACGGCCAGCTAACGATGAGCTGGCCTTTCGGAGGGAGGAGGGGGAGTGCCAGTTGGAGACACAAAATTTAGCTGGATTTTTCCCCTCTGTCCTTTTCATCACAGCCTTCTCATTAGCCCACATAACCCCCTGAGGCCTCTGGGCTCATGGATGGCTCCCGATTACAGGTAGCAGACCCCAAGGACATCTACCGGGCATCTGCTGCGCCCAGCCTCTCAAACCTCACATCCTCATCCCTGGGCTGCGGCTGTGAAGCAGGTGCATCTTCCTGCTGTGACACCTGTGGCGCCTCCCACCCCACCTCAACCCCCTCACCCCCTTCTGGATGCTCCAACGTCATTTGTCAGGTCGGCGTGTGAGTGCTTCCGCTGGCCGGCACTGGAGACTCAGAGGTGTGTGGGCCAGTGCCTGCCCGCCCCCCCCCCAATTCCCTGGCTAGTGGAGGCGACAGAAGTGAAAACCCAAGACAAGTTGGCATAACCTCCAGGCCATGAATGAACTTGGTGCTTTGTTCTCCAAGAAGTGTACATGACTGATGTTCCCTGGGGGCTGGGGGGGGCTGTGTGGAAGCCTCAGCAGTGACATCTGAGCTTGATCTTGAGAATTTCCCAGGAGCAGAGGTGGGAATAAAGGCATCTGTTCAAGGCAGAGGAGATCACAAGTAAAAAGGAACAGAGCCTTAGGCGTGGAGTGGGCAGAGAAGGTTCCACAAGGCATAGGGTTTGTGGTAGATGTGGTTCCAGAGACAACAGGCACGTCAGGCTTGTAGAGGCAAAGTTAAGGAGTTCATTGTTTCCTGTGGGCAGAGGGGTTGAGAAAAGCAGGTGTCTGACTGGGAGAGGAATGTGAACAGATTGGTCTTTCCGGAAAGGTGATGTTTGGAGACTGTCGGGCCGCAGGGACCAGCGTCGGGAGCATGGAGGCCAGGTAGACTGGCTGTCGTGGTGCTTTCCCAGGCAAAAGAGACAAGACCGATGGAGTGGCCCCAGCGAGGGGGAGGGGGAGGGGCCGCAGTCTCGCACCTGGTCAGGAGTGGTGTATTGGCTCGGGCACGGAGGAGTTGCAATGGCAGGTGGTGCCAAAGGCTCTATTTATGGGGACCGAATGACAGGTAGTGCCATCGACAGAGATCTTCAACAGAGGAAGGGGAGGAGAGCCCCTAGCTGGGAAGCCGGCACTCCCTGTTGGTCCATCAGGGGAGAAGAGGGACGTCACAGCTAATAGAGCCAAAGAAAACATTTAACTAGATTGGCTCCCAAACTTCGGAAAGAAAAAAAAACAGAAAGAGGGTACCAGGGACCTGTGTGGCCTGTGTAGGACATCCGGGGAGCTCTGTGCATCTGGAAAGGAGCCCTCAGAATGGGGGTGAGGGCAGAGGGCGGCGTCCGTGGGAGAGCCTAGGGGCACTGGAACCGCCGACAGGTGAACAGGACGAGAAAAGCAGGGACAGGGCGCCTGAGCGGCTCAGTGGGTTGAGTGAGTGGCGTCCAACTCTTGATTTCGCCTCAGCTCATGATCCCAGGGTCATGGGGTCGAGCCCTGTGTTGGGCTTCATGCTAAGTGTAGAGCTTGCTTGGAATTCTCTCTCTCTCCCTTTGTCCCTCCCTTGTTCACTCTCAGGCTTCTCTCTTTCAAAAAAATAAATAAAATAAAAAATGAACTAAAAAAAAAAAGAAAAGAAAATCAAGGACAAAAGACTGGGGGTAAATCAGCATTTGGGGGCGCTGGGTGACAGAGATTGTGAAGGGGGAGAACCAGTCACACCCCAGGTTCTGGAGGTCAGGGGAGTGAGTTTCAAGGAAAGGCAGATGGTGATGCCTAAAGGGCACAGAGCAAGGACAGGAAACTGGCCTGGGGCAGACATCATCTGAGCCCCCAACATCCCTTCTCTGGGGTCCAACACAGTGATCTCAGAAAAGACAGATTTGTACTGCGTTTTGTTTGGGCAGCTCCGACCCTGACACCCCCGCCTTCCTGAGTCAGGACGCAGTCACATGACCCAGGCCTGACTGATGAGATGATCCTGCTTTCTGGCCTCGGTTGAGGGTTTAGGGTCTAGCAATAAGGATGTGACTCAGGACAGGAGAGCTAATTCTTGAAGTTCTGCTGGACTCATTAGGGAAAAGAAGTGTCCTTCCTATGGGGTTGCTATGCTGTGAGAGACTAGGGCAGAACTCCAAGATGTCAATTTGCTAACTCCTGGGGAGCGCTAGCCTGAGCATGAAAGCAACACAGAGGAAGGAAGGAGAGAGAGAGAGAGAGACTATTGTTGCTGGCATGTACCTTCTGGATCTAGCTTTGCTTTGTTGTTGTTTGGTCTTTTTTTTTTAAGTTATCTGGGCCACCATATTTGCTTTTAAGCTTAAGCCAGTCTGACTTGGGCTCTGTCCCGTGGAACCAGAGGAGTCCCGACCCCTACGAAGCTATGCTATGACCACGGCCCCGCTCCGGACTCGCCACCGCACAGCATACCACAGACAGGTCAGTGGCTAGAGCCATGGGGAAAAAACTAGAAATGGATGAGCCCTCTGGGTCTCAGTACCTGTTACTGTGAAAACACAATGATTTCCTTTATATTTTTCAAGGGTTGAGTCATACAGGTCAGCCTTGGCTTGGCACAGCAACGTACCGTTCCTGCCAAGGGAGATGGTTAGGATGGGAAGGCTGATTTATTTGAGTACATATGTGTCAACATCATCCTGGAAAAAGAAAAAAAAAGAGCGCAGAAGCAATGCTTTGCTGGCATGAGCTATTATCGGAGAAGTCTCTGTCTTGGCCTCAAAGGCCGAAAGCCATGAGGTTAGGCGTTGATGGAGTCTTGACGTTGATGGAACCTGGGTACACGGTGCGATGGGCCTGGGGCCCTGGGAGAGAAGACAGTCCTTTCCCAAGGGCATGGGCAAGGTCGGGGGGTTACTTTATATGGGGTGCCGGAGGCTCAGTCATGAGAAGGAGCCAAGTCACATGAAGAGCCTGGGTGAGAGGGGCCAGCCCGTGCTCGGGTTTGAGGAACAGTAAGAAGGTCAGGGTGGCTGAAGTCACAGCAAGTGACGGGAGAGACAGGGTCACCGTACTCTCTGTCCATGCTGCCCGTTTAGGGTCCTGACAGTCTGATATTCTTGGCTACTTAATATATTTAGTCTCATCTTTCTATCAATCCATGAATTCATGCATTCCCCCAAACATTTGTTACATGAGGCACCAGTCAGGACAAAGGGAAGACTTGAACTCTAGGCACCAGAAGGTGGGCCTGTTGAGAAGGGCCTTGAATGCCAGGTCTCCATCCCAGTGGCCACTCCACCACGTTGAGAAAGCACGTCAAGTACCGTCAGAATGCCAGGAAATACTGATGTGTGAAAAAAAAGTAACGAAACCCATGTGTCTGGACCAATCAGATACAGTTGGCTGGTATGATACAGCTAAGTGGTAGCAGGGACCAAAAGCTTAAGAAAAGTAAGGGAAGTAACACCTAAAATGGAGACTATTCCATCAATTAACTTGATTTTTTTTTTTCCCCTGCCAACCACGCAAAGACCATCATTAGTTACTATTAGTGAGGGCCTGGCTGAGAGAGCACCTGTTTTCTGCTGAGCATCACTGGCGTGGGCCGCAGGGAGCTGTTCCGGGGCCTCAATCAGGCAGTGACATGATGAGGTTTGCGCTTTGGAAAGGTCACCGCGGCCGCAGTGTGGAGGGTGGACGGAGGGGAAGAGACGCTGGCGGCCAAGAACCGGCGTGCGGGCGGAGTCGGGGCACGTGGCACATTCCCGGAGGAAGGGTTTTGCTCTGTTTCACCCCTTCTGGCGGCGCCCGGCCAGAGCTAGCTACAGCCCCTGCTAGGCTGTGGACATGCCCACTGAACTGACTTGTCCGGTATAAAAACCTGGTGAAATGGAGTCTGGGCAAAACAGAACTGTTGCCTCTCTCTGGACTCACTCTGCTCGGGAGAGGCGTCTTGGCGGAAGACAGAGCTAGCGGGGAGTTCTCTGAGGTTGGAAACTCTCAAGGTCTCGAGGAGCTATTTGGGGAGACAGAACATAAAGTTCCTGTTTCCTAAATCTGGCCAGAATCTGCCTGTTATGTCAGATCTGTGCAAATATGATATTTATCAGGCTTTTGCTATTCATCTTGATAAAAAAAAAATGACCATCTGCCTTTCAGCGGGCTCTAAAAAGGTCAAAGTTAAAAGGTTTCCATGTGAGACTGTTTAAACAGTCTCAAACATGAGAGCACATCGTAGACCCATCTGGATTCCCAAACCACAGAACAGGAATCCTGAAAATGTGCTTGGAGAACGCCCAGTTCCCACCAGGATGCCCTGCTCCCTGGAACGCTGCTTTCCAGGGAGAGCCGAGCCTTCTGTGTGTCAGCCAGGCTGCCGCTGTTGAGAAACCACGTTGCCCATTTGTGGAGCACTTACTAGGTGCCGGGGCCACATACGGGCTTCGCCAACCTCGTCTCCCCTGCACCTTCTTCTCCAAAGAGGGCGAGTCTTGCACTGCTGACCCATATTGTCCAACCAGGAACTTGTCAGCCCTCGAACTGCACCCCTTCCCCTGCCCCTGCCGTTGTCTGGCTTCGGCCGGGAAATTCCATGTTTACGGTTCCCCTTCCGCGCTGGTGAAGATGACAGGAACACAATACAACACTTGTCTCCAAAAGTGACTTCTTGGATCCATTGGCAAAATGTTAGAAAGTGGGTATGAACGGAGCCCAAGAAACAGGACACCCAGGCTCTCTGAGCTTGGGGAGTATTACAGAGTCCTAGCCCAGGCCAAGAATGAGTCACAATGAAAGCTTTTAAAATATAAAACCATCAACCCAGATTTCAATTCCAAGGAAACACATACTTGGCCATGAGGGAATGCTTAAAAAAAAAAAAAAAATCAGGCTTAAGCCACTTGACAGGAAAATTAAACAGCCAAGGAACATTCAAATATAATGATTTACATCCTCCCCCTTCCCCCTTCCAATATGGGTCAGGGCTTCCATGGACACAGTCTCGGCCAGTGTGCCTGCCCCTCCCCTCTTCTTTTCACTTAACACTGTTTCACGCACACAATCCCATGCCTGGCTGCGGCTGGCTTAGAGCTGCGCGCTCCGCCTCTGCCAATCTCCTGGATGCTTCCCGATCCCCCTGCTGTCGGGCTGTTGGGCTGCTTAGGGGTGGCTGTTTTGGGACTACGAGGATTTTTCTTCCATTATTTATGTGTGCAAGCACTGTTCATTTCCCTCAAAGAAATGGAAGCCTGATTGATTTCTTAAATGTAAGAACGAGATTGTCCTGCAATAAATATTTAAGACTGACCAGGAAGGGCGACCACCATCTGCTGAAAAACAAGCCCAGGAATTACTTTGTTAAAAGCTTGCCGGCGGAGGGGATGAATGGATAACCATCCTATATAATATTTGCTCAGCATCTGATGGTTTCCAGAGGTTTTCACCTATCTACTTGATCTTCCTGCACAATAGCCCCTGAGGGGTAGACAGGGCACGGATTACAAGGATTATTAAAGCCCCGCATCCGCCCCCCTCTTTTCTTAACAGATAAGGGGCTCTAAAGGCTTAAAGTCACTCAACGTAGGTCAGACAGTTTGGGGACTAAACCCCGGGGCTCTCCTTCACTCATACGCATATTTAATAAACATTGATCCGGAGCCTCTTCCTAGCCAGGTGCGACGGCAGTGGGTACAAAGATGAATAAAACACGATCCCCGCGGGGAGGAAGGCCGAGCTCTAGCCCCGGGGAGAGAGCGGGCTGGAGTAAACAAGGGCCTGCTTTGCAAGGTGATGAGTGTGCCCGAGAGAAAGGAACAGAGTGCCGACCACATTTCTGATCTGCTGTCCCTCCCGAACGAGGCTGTTATTCACAATGTGTGTTCTCCGAGGGGGAGAAGGGGGGCCTGGCCGTGCGAGGTCACATCGCTGGGCGATGGTGGCGCACCGACAGTGCAAATAAATTTCGGGGTGCGGCGCGAGGCCCCCTGGGCTCCCCGAAGGTCGCCCCCGCCCCGAGCTAAGTCAGGGTCGGCGACCCCTTCCCGCCTCGGCTGGGGCAGTGCGGGCCGTGACGCTGGGGGTCGCCCGCGCGGCGTGCGGGGTCGCGGGGACCGCGGGCGGGCGCCCCTTGCCGGCGCCCCCGCCGCCGCCCGGCTCTGCGGCACTCTCGCTTCCTTCGCTTTGATGCATGTTTCTAGTCCCCAAAGGTATTTTTGACGTTAGTGTTTAGTTTCATGAGCGACGCGGAGGAACGTCGTCCTTTAGAGGAGGAGGAGGGGGGCGCCCGACCCGGGACCCCGCCGACGCCCCCGGCGGGCTCGGCGCCGCTGCCCCGGGAGCCGGCCCGGCCTCGGCACGCGGAAACGCACGCCACACACACGTGCGGGGGCAAAGTCGGGGCGACGCGGGTGAGGGCGTGGGGACCCGCCGGAGGGTCGGGGCGGCTGCCCGCGGGGGAGACCCCGCTGCCCGGACCCCCGCCCCCACGGCGCCCGGCTCGGGCCGCGGCCCGGGTCACACGTCCGGCGGGGCTCGGGCCTCTCGGCACCCCGTGGAGCCCCTGTCCGAACACCCTCCCGCCCCGGGTCTCCCCCTGCCCCCGCCTCAGCCCTGCCCCGCGCCCCGGCCGGACGGCGGCAACGCGGGGGCGCGCGGGGGCGGCCGTCGGGGCGGCCGTGGGGCGCGCGGCGCCCAGGCCCCTCGGCGCCGGGAGTCGGCGTTCGGGGAGGAGGGTGCGGGGCCTTTCAAGTTTCGGGGGAACTTTTCCACTTGAGATTCCACTACCCTGCAGTGCCCCCTACAGAAAGCGACGGCCGGGGAGGGCGGGCGACCCCCGCCAGCCGGCGGCGTCGCGGCCTCGGGCGGCCTGCAGCGCTGGCTTGGCTTTTTTTTTTTTTTT